>JAULAV010009328.1:0-36631 GCA_030789695.1 Scilla litardierei
TTTATTAAATGATATATTTTTTAGACAAATTTTGTCTTCTCTTATTTTTCAGCTGAAAATGTCGATCACCCGGTTCTAACAGAAATTTTTGCAGATTATTCTGACATGGGGACTATTTTCTAAATTTTCTGGAAGATATGGATCTTTTATTAAATGATTTGATTTTTGGACAAATTTTGCATTCTCTTATTTTTCAGTTGAAGATGGCGATCTCCCGGTCCCAATTGATATTTTTGCAGAGTTTTTTTTTGAGTTCGGTGCTATTTTCTACAGTTTATGTAAGATATGTATCTTTTATTAAATTAGATGATTTTTTCTAGCCTGCATTTTCCTTCTCTTATTTTTTTCAAGTAAGGGAGGTGATCTACCAGTTCCAATGGACATTTTACAGACTTTTCTTAGATTGGGACTATCTTTCTACCTTTTCTGTAAGATATGTATTTTTTATGAAATGATATGATTTTTTTCGCTTGATTTTTTCTTCTCTTTTTTCAATTGAAGATGGTGATCTCCCGGTTTCAATAGATATTTTTACCGATTATCCTGACCCCGGAGCTATTTTATAAATTTTCTTGAAGATATGCATATTTTTCTTAAATGAAATGATATTTGGCCTAATTTTGTCATCTCTTATTTTTCAGTTTAGGATAGCATTCTCCTAGTTTCAACGGACATTTTTTGCGGATTTTTTGACCTAGAGGTTATTTTCTTTATTTTTTGGACGATATTGATCATTTTCCTACATGATATGATTTTTTGGCCTAATTTTGTCTTTCATTTTTCTGATGAAGATGGCGATCTCTCGGTTCCAACAGATATTTTTGCAGTTTTTATTGAACTAGAGTCTATTTTCTACATATTCTCGAAGATATGGATCTTTTTATTATCTAATTTGATTTTAAGCCCAAATTTATCTTCTCTTATTTTTCCGATTAAGTTGCTAATCTCCTGGTTACAACGGACATTTTTGGGTATTTTCTGAGCTCCTGGCTATTTTCTAAATTTTTTGTAAGATATTTATCTTTAAATTAAAAGATATGATTTTTATAGCCTAATTTTGTTTTCTCTTATTTTTCAGTTGAAGATGGGGATCACAATTTTGCAAATTTTACTTAGCTCGGAGCTATTTCCTTTATTTTCTGGAAGATATGCATCTTTTAGTTAAATAATATGATTTTTTGTCTAATTTTGTCTTCTCTTATTTTTTAAGTTGAAGATGACGATCTTCATGTTCCAACGGGTATTTTTTGGGGATTTTTCTGTGCTCAAGGCTATTTTCTATATTTTATTGAAGATTTGAATATTTTTATTAAATGATACGTTTTTAGCCTACTTTTGTCTTCACTTATTTTGCCGTTGAAGATGGCGTTCTCCAGGTTTCAACGGATTTTTTGTAGATTTTTCTGAGCTCGGCTCTATTTTTCTACATATTTAGGAAGTTATGGATATTTTTATTAAATGATATAATTTTTGGCCTAAATTTGTCTTATCCTATTTTGCAGTTGAAGATGGCGATCTTCTAATTCTTACAAACATTTTTGCAGATTATATTGACATTGTGGCTATTTTCTAAATTTTCTTGAAGAAATAGATTTTTTATTAAATTATATTATTTTGGCCTAATTTTGTTGTCTACTCTTATTTTTTAGTTGAAGATGGCTATCTTCTGATTCTAACGGAAATTTTTACGGATATTTTGAAGCTCGGTGCTATTTTCTACATTTTATGGGTGATATGAATTTTTTATTTAATGTTATGACTTTTATATCCTACGTTTTACTTCTCTTATTTTTATTCAGATGAATATTGCGATCTACCAGTTCCAGTGGACATTTTTAATGATTTTTGTTAGCTTGTGGCTATTTTTCTTCATTTATTTGGAAAATATGGATCATTTTATTAAATGATATGATTTTTTGGCTTAATGTTGTCTTCTCTTATTTTTCAGTTGAAGATGGCATCATACAAAGAAACTGGATGATCGGTTCAGAATTTCGTCGGAACCGCCACTAGCAGAGGCGTGAGTAACCAAGCGGTTCTCAACCGCTGCCTGAAAATTTATATAATAATTTTCATATAATCTGTATCAATAGACCAACATCATTCAATCGCTTCAAGAACAATGGGACCCACCGATTCGATCAGCGAGACTTATGAGGAGCTGAAGCATCAAGAAAATCAAACGACATTAAACAAATTTACTTTGATCGAAAAATTGAGAGAAATAAAGAATCGCACCACTTGAGGAAGATGCCAGCGGCATGACGCGTGTTGAAAAACCATGGCGATGCATGGACCAAGCAGTGGGCGATGCTCCAACTGCGATGGTGGGAAAGTCAGGTGGCGAATCTCCACAAATCTCCATCCACGAGAGCTTGAATGCAAAGCCTGTAGAACACTAAACAATCATCAGATCTGAAAGCTAAACCCAAAAAGAATCATAAAATTTAGAAGAGTGCTTGCTTACTTGCGCTGGTTTGAAGGAAGAACTCTGCTGCCACCCTTTGCAGCAGCTTAGAGTGGAATGAGAATAGGAGAGAGGTGACAAAAAAAGGAAGCTTTAGCTTCTCGATTACAGATAGAAAAGTGCCAGAGGAGATGTTGCCGCTCTTGTGTTTTCATTCACTATTGGGACAAAAAGGAACAAGGGGCCCTTTCAGTCCGAAAATAAATTTAGTAATGTTCTGGAAGAATATAATTGGACCTTTTTAGCGGTTATGAACCACTAGATTTAGTAGCAGTTTCGAACCGCTACTAATGGTCAGAAAATAAATTTAGTTACGAACCGCTACAAACAGCTAAATATTTTTTAAATAACTAAAAATTGGTTTCTTCGATTACGAACCACTACTACGAAAATATAACTGCCACAAACAAAAATTAATTTACGCGCCCTCTGTAATATTTTTACCGCCACTTTTTTGATATGTTATAGCAGTTCCGAACCGCTAGAAACATGTTTTTTAGTAACGGTTCTGAACCGCTACTAAAATAACCGTTAGAAACGACCCTGCCTTTTGTAGTGCATTCTCTTGGTCCAAGGAGATTTTTGCGGATTTTTGGACCTAGAGGCTATTTTCTACATTTTCTGGGAGATATGGATCTTTTATTAAATAATATGATTTTAGGCCTAATTTGATCTTCTCATATTTTTCAGATGAAGATGGCGATCTCCCAGTTCCACGGACATTTTTGCAGATTTTTCTGAGCTCTGAGATATTTTATACAAATTCTGTAAGATATATATATATATCTTTAGATTAAATGAAATGATTTTTATAGCTTAATGTTAACTTCTCTTATTTTTTCAGTTGAAGATGGCGATCTCCCGGTTCCAACGGACATTTTTAAGGATTTTTCTGAGCTCGGGGCTATATTCTACAATTTATTGAAGATATGGCTCCTTTTATTATATGATATGATTTTTGGAGCCTAATTTTGTCTTCTCTTATTTTTCGCTTGAAGATGGCGATCTCCCGCTTCCAACAGACATTTTTGCGGATATTTCTGAGCTTAGGCCTATTTTTCTACATTTTCAGGAAGTTATGGATCTTTTTATTAAATGATACGATTTTTTGGACTAATTTTGTCTTCTCTTTTTTGTTGAAGATGGCGATCTCTCATTTCCAACGAACATTTGTGCAGATTTTCTGAGCTTTTGCTACTTTATAAATTTTCTGGATGATATGCATTTTTATAATAAATGATATGATTTTATAGACTAAGTTTGTCTTCTCTTATTTTTTAGTTGAAGATTGCAATTTCCCCGTTCCAATGGATATTTTTGCCTCTTTTTCTAAGCTCGCGGCTATTTTTCTACATTTTCGGGAACTTATAGATCTTTTAATTAAATGATATGATTTTTTGGCCAAATTTTGTCTTATATTAATTTTTAGTTTAAAATGGCGCTCGCCCAGTTACAATGGACATTTTTGCGTATTTTTCTGAGCTCCGGACTATATTCTAAATTTTCTATAAGATATGTTATATCAAATGATAGGATTTTTCTAGCCAAATTTGTCTTCTCTAATTTTTTTAATTGAAGATGTCGATCTCCCGGTTCCAACAGACATTTTTATGGATTTTTCTAAACTTGGATCTTTTTTCTAAAGTTTATTGAAGATATGGATATTTTTAATAAATGATATGATATTTATGGACTAGTTTGTTTACTGTTATTTTTAAGTTGAATATGGCGATGTCCCGGTTCCAACGGAAATTTTTACGAAATTTTTTGAGCACCAGCTATTTTCTGCATTTTCTGTAGGATATGGATCTTTATATTAAATGATATGAGTTTATGGCCTAATTTTGCCTTCTCTTATTTTTTAGAAGAATATAGCGATCTCCTGGTTCCAACGGACATTTTTTGCAGATTTTTCTGAGCTCTGAGCTATTTTCTATATTTTATGCAAGATTTGGATCTTTATATTAAATGATATGATTTTTAAGGCCTAATTTTGTCTTCTCTTATTTTTCAGTTGAAGACGGCGATATCCCATTTCCAACGAATTTTTTGCTTAATTTTCTAAGTGCAGGGCTAGTTTCTATATTCTCAGGAAGATTAGTATATATGTTTATATTAATTATATGATTTTTGTTGCCTTATTTTGTCTTCTCTTATTTTTCAGTTGATGACTATCATTTTATTAAATGAGATAATTTTTTGGTCTTATTTTGTCTTCTCTTATATCTCGGTTGAAGATGGCGATATCCCGGTTCCAACGTACATTTTTTTACAGATTTTTCCGAGCTTTGTGCTAGTTTTCATATTTGCTGGAAGATAAGGATCGTTTTACTAAATGATATCAGAGAAGACAAAATTAGGCCAAAAAATGTCCGTTGAAACCGGGAAATTACCATCTTTAATTGAAATATAAGAGAAGACAAAATTCAGAACCGAAAAATCACCATCTTCATTTATAAAAATGTCTGTTGTAACCGGGATTTCCATCTTCAACTGATAATATTTTTACATATCATTTTCTGAGCTTGGTGTTATTTTCTATATTTTATGAAAGATATGGATCTTTTTATTAATTGATATGATTTTTATAGTCTAAATTTGTCTTCTCTTATTTTCCAGTTGAAGATGGCGATCTTTTTATTAAATAATATGATTTTCTTGCCTAATTTTGTCTTCTCTTATTTTTCAGTTTAAGATGGCGATCTCCCGTTTCCAACGGGCATTTTTGCGGATGTTTCTGAGCTCCGGGCTATTTTCAACTTTTTTGGAAGATATGAATCATTTTATTAAATGGTATGATTTTTGACCTCATTTTTTATTCTCTTACATTCCTGTTGAAGATGACGATCTCCTGGTTCCAACAGACATTTTTGCGTTTTTTCTGAGTTCTGGGTTATTTTCCACTTTTTCGCCAATATGTATCATATTATTAAATAATATGATATTGTGGCCTAATTTTGTCTTCTCTTATTTTTTAGTTGAAGATGGCGATCTTCCGGTTCCAACTGACATTTTTACGGATTTTTTTGAGCTCGATTTTATTTTGTACACTTTCTGGAAGATAAGAATCTTTATATTAAATGATATGATTTTTATAGCCTAATTTTGTCTTCGCATATTTTTTAGTTGAAGATTGCGATCTCCCAGTTCCAACAGACATTTTGGCGGATTTTTCTGAGCTCCAGGCTATTTTCTATATTTTATTAAAGATATGGATCTATTTATTAAATGATAAGATTTTTGTTGCTTAATTTTGTCTTCTCCTATTTTTTCGTTGAATATGGCGATCTTCCGGTTCCAACGGACATTTTTACGGAGTTTTTAAAGCTCGGGGCTATTTTCTACAATTTATTGAAGATATGGCTCTTTTATTAGATGATATGATTTTTGGAGCCTAATTTTGTCTTCTCTTATTTTTCGCTTGAAGATGGCGATCACCCGCTTCCAACGGACATTTTGCGGACATTTCTGAGCTTGGGCCTATTTTTCTACATTTTCGAGAAGTTATGGATCTTTTTATTAAATGATATATTTTTTGGCCTAATTTTATCTTCTCTTTTTTCTGTTGAAGATGGCGATCTCTCATTTCCAACGAACATTTGTGCAGATTTTCTGAGCTTCTGGCTATTTTCTAAATTTTCTGGATGATATGGATTTTTATAATAAATGATATGATTTTATTGACTAAGTTTGTCTTCTCTTATTTTTCAGTTGAAGATTGCAATTTTCCCGTTCCAATTGATATTTTTGCCACTTTTTCTAAGCTCTCGGCTATTTTTCTACATTTTCGAGAACTTATAGATCTTTTAATTAAATGATTTGATTTTTTAGCCAAATTTTGTCTTATATTATTTTTTCGTTTAAAGTGGCGATTGCCCGGTTACAACAGACATTTTTGCGGATTTTTTGAGCTTTGGACTATATTCTAAATTTAATGTAGGATATGAATATTTATATTAAATGATATGATTTTTATAGCCTAATTTTGTCTTCTCTGGGTTTTCAGTTGAAGATGTCGATTCCCGGTTCCAATAGCCATTTATATGGATTTTTCTAAACTCTGATCTATTTTCTACAGTTTATTGAAGATATGGATCTTTTTATTAAATAAATGATATTTATCAGCTAAGTTTCTCTACTGTTATTTTTCAGTTGAATATATCGATCTCCCGGTTCCAACGAAAATTTTTACGAAATTTTCTGAGCATCGGGCTATTTTCTACATTTTCTGTAGGATATGGATCTTTATATCAAATAATATGATTTTTATGGCCTAATTTTGTCTTCGCTTATTTTTTTAGAAGAATATAGCGATCTCCCATTTCCAACGGACATTTTTTGCGGATTTTTCTGAGCTCTGAGCTATTTTCTACATTTTCAGTAAGATTTGGATCTTTATATTAAATGATATGATTTTAAGGCCTAATTTTGTCTTCTCTTATTTTTCAGTTGAAGACGGCAATCTGTCTAAGCATGGGGCTAGTTTCTATATTTTCAGTAAGATAAGTATGTTTATATTAATTAATATGATTTTTGTTGCCTTATTTGTCTTCTCTTATTTTTCAGTTAATGATGACTATATTTTTATTAAAAGATATGATTTTTTGTTCTTATTTTGTCGTTGAAGATGGCGATCATCCGGTTCCAACGGACATTTTTGCGGATTTTTCTGAGCTTTGGGCTATTTTTCACAATTTCTGGAAGATAAGGATCGTTTTACTAACTGATATCAGAGAAGATAAAATTAGGCCAAAATGTCCGTTGAAACCGGGAAATCGCCATCTTAAAAATCTTAAATGATATGATTTTTAAGGTTTAATTTTGTCTTCTCTTATTTTTCAGTTGAAGTGCCAATATTTCGGTTCCAACAGACATTTTTGGGTATTATTCTAACCTCGGGGCTATTTTCTAAATTTTCTGAAATATATGTATCTTTTTATAAATGATATAATTTTGTGTGCTCTTATTTTTCAATTGAAGATGGTGATCTCTCGGTTCCAACGGACATTTTTACAGATTTTTATGAGCTCGGTGCTATTTTCTATATTTTATTAAATATGACGATCTTTTAATTAAATGATATGATTTTTATAGCCTACATGTGTCTTCTCTTATTCTTTTTCAGTTGAAGATGGCGATCTACCCGTTTCAACAGACGTTTTTAGCCGGATTTTTCTTAGCTTGGGACTATTTTCTACCCTTTGGAAGATATGGATATTTTTATTAAATGAAATGATTTTTTGGCCATTATTCCAAATTGGCCCAAATTTGTCTTCTCTTTTTTCAGTTAATGATGGAAATCTCTCGGGTCTAATTTACATTTGTGCAGATTTTTTTGAGCTCAGGGCTATTTTCTACATTTTATATAATATATGGATCTTTTTATTAAATGATATGATTTTTATAGCCTAATTTTGTCTTCACTTATTTTCTAGTTGAAGATGGCGATCGCCTGGTTTCAACGGATATTTTTGCGGATTATTCTAAACTCGCGGTCTATTGTTCTACATTTTCAGGAAGTTATGGATCTTTTATTATATGATATTATTTTTTGGACAAATTTTGTCTTCTCCTATTTTTCAGCTGAAGATGTCGATCTCACGGTTCCAACGTACATGTTTTGCATATTATTCTGACCTCGGGGCTATTTTCTAAATTTCTTGGAAGATATGGATCTTTTTTTACATGATTTGAGTTTTGGCCAAATTTTGGCTTCTCTTATTTTTCAGTTGAAGATGGCAATCTCCCGGTTCCGACTGATATTTTTGTGGATTTTTCTGAACTCGGTGCTATTTTCTACATTTTATGGAAGATATGTATATTTTTACTAAATGAGATAATTTTTATAGCCTACATTTTTATTCTCTTATTTTTTAGGTGAAGGATGTGATCTACCGGTTCCAACGGACATTTTTACAAACCTTTCTTAGCTTGGGACTATTTTTCTACATTTTCTGCAAGAATGTATTTTTAAATGAAATGATATGATTTTTTGGCCTAATTTTGTCTTCTCTTTTTTACTTGTTGAAGATGGCAATCTCCCGGTTCCAACAAATATTTTTGTAGATTATTCTGACCTCGGGGCTATTTTCTACATTTTCTGGAAGATATGCATCTTTTTATTAAATAATATGATTTTTGGCCTCATTTTGTCTTCTCTTATTTTTCTGTTGAAGATGGCGATCTACCGATTCCAACAGACATATTTGCAGATTTTTCGCAGCTCGGTGCTATTTTCTACATTTTATGTAAGATATGGATCTTTTTATTAAATTATATAATTTTTATATCCTACGTTTGTCTTCTCTTATTTTTTCAGTTGAATATGGCGATCTACCGGTTCCAACGGATATTTTTACTGATTTTTCCTACCATGGGGCTATTTTTCTACATTTTATGGAAGATATGGATCATTTATTAAATGATATGATTTTTTGGCCTACTTTTGTCTTCTCTTTTTATTTTTTGTTTAAGATGGCGTTCTCCCGGTTCCAACGGACATTTTTGCAGATTTTTTTTGACATAGAGGCTATTTTCCATTTTTTGGAAGATATGTATCTTTTTAATAAATAATAAGATTTTTGGCCTAATTTTGTCTTCTCATATTTTTAGATGAAAATCGTAATCTCCCGATTCCAACTGACATTTTTGCATGTTTTCTAAGTTCAGGGGAATTTTTCTACATTTTATGGAAGATATTGATCTTTTTATTAAATGATATGATTTTTGGCCTAATTTTGTCTTCTCTTATTTTTAAGTTGAAGATGGCGTTCTCTCGGTTCCAACGATTTTTTTGCGGAATTTTTTGACCTAGAAGCTATTTTCTACATTTTCTGGAAGATATGGATCTTTTTATTATATAATTTGGTTTTTAAGCTTATTTTTTTCTTCTTTTTTTAGATTAAGATGGTGATCTCCTGGTTCTAACGGATATTTTTGCGGTTTTTCTGAGCTCCCGGCTATTTTCTAAATTTTTGTAAGATATTTTTCTTTAAACTAAAAGATATGATTTTAGAGCCTAATTTTGTCTTCTCTTATTTTTCAATAGAAGACGGTGATCTCTCGGTTCAAACAGACATTTTTGCAGATTTTACTTAACTCGAAGCTATTTTCTGTGTTTTCTAGAAGATATGCATCTATTAGTTAAATATTATGATTTGTGCCTAACTTTGTCTTCTCTTATTTTTAGTTGAAGATATCAATCTCCATGTTCCAAAGGACATTTTGACGAAGTTTTCTGAGCTCGGGGCTATTTTTTGTATTTTCTGGAAGATATGGATCATTTTATTAAATGGTAACATTTTTGGCCTTATTTTATCTTCTCTTATTTTTTAGTTGAAGATGGCGATCTCCCTGTTCCAACGGGTAATTTTAGGGATTTTTCTGTGCTCAGTGCTATTTTCTATATTTTATTGTAGTTATGACTCTTTTTATTAAATGATATGATTTTTAGCCTAATTTTGTCTTCACTTATTTTTTTTGCAGTTGACGATGGCGATATCCCGGTTTTAACGGAAATTATTGCGGATTTTTCTGAGCTCGAGTCTATTTCCAACATTTTCGGGAAGTTTTGGATCTTTTTATTAAATGATATGAATTTAGCCTAATTTTGTCTTCACTTATTTTTTTGCAGTTGAAGATGGCGATTTTCCGGTTTCAACGGATATTTTTGCGGATTTTTCTGAGCTTGAGTCTATTTCCAACATTTTCGGGAAGTTATGGATCTTTTTATTAAATGATATGATTTTTGGCCGAAATTTGTCTTCTCCTATTTTTCAGTTGAAGGTTGTGATCTCCTGATTCCTACGGACATCTTTGTAGATTATTCTGTCCTTAGGCTATTTTCTAAATTTTCTTGAAGATATGCATATTTTTATTAATGATATTACTTTTGGCCTAATTATGGCTACTCTTATTTCTTAGTTGAAGATGGCTATTTTCCGGTTCCAATGAAACATTTTGCGGATTTTTCAAAGCTCGGTGCTATTTTCTACATTTTATGGAAGATATGAATTTTTTAATTTATCGATATGATTTTTATATCCTACGTTTTTCTTGTTTTATTTTTAGTTGAAGATGGCGATCTCCTGTTTCCAACGGACATTTTTGCGGATTTTTCTTAGCTCGGTTCTATTATATACAGTTAATTGAGGATATGAATCTTTTAAACAAATGATGATTTTTATAGCCTAAGTTTATCTTCTCTTATTTTTTTAGTTGAAAATGGCTGATGTGACCCATTCCATCAACTTACAAAATGAAGACCTAATTCTAAGTGAAGGCCCAATAACAAGAGGAATGCTAAAAAGAATGCAAAATGCAATTGGAGCCCAAGTAGAAGCATTGTTGGCCCAGGAAAGTTGTGCTCACAAAGAAGCATTAGTCTTGCTAATCCAAGCCCAAGAAATTAAGGCCATAATTCTGAATGCATTCATGGGGGGAAGATCAAGAGTCATGTGGCCATAAATCTGAATGCATTCATTGGGGAAGATCAAGAGTCCTGTTCAACAATAAATCAGAATTCAAGGGGGAAGATCAAGAGTCATTTGCATCCAATAAATCTGAATTCATGGGGGAAGCTAAAGAGTCAAGTGCAACAACCACCATTAAATCTGAATTCATGGGGAAGCTAAATCTGAATTCATTGGGAAGCTGAAGAGTCAAGTGCAATAACCACCTTTAAATCTGAATTCAGTGGGGAGATCTAGAGCCAAGAAGCATAGACTTATGAATTATTAATGTAATTTTCGTGCATGGCATTAGGCTCATAATTTCATGTTGTCTTTTGGTCTTCCCTAGGTCATATTTATGTCTTTTACTTATTCCAGGTCATTATGATGACTAATGGGCTACCAAAAATCCATTAGTTGTCCTTAATTAAAGAGTCTTTTAAGCTTCCAAGCTCTACCTATAAATAGAGCATGTAATCCTTTTGTAACAAGCATGAATCAATCAGATTATCAATTCAAAATTGAGTGTTATTCACAAATTGTGAGAGTTTTTATATCTTCTTTAGCTTTTGTGAAACCTTGCCTGGTCAATCTTCCTTTTAAGATTGGGGATCCAAATTCACAAAAGCCCCCAATTCGTGCTTCAACCCAAAAGTGTTGTTGTGTGGATTGGTTAAACTCGTGTTCGTGGTTGCGCAAGTGGTTTAAGTAGCAGGTCACTTTACTATATAACGTTGGTTAGCTATTTGCATTTGTCAGGCCAGTGAACCATCTTTGTTTAGAGCTTATCACTCCCTTTTTCCTTTCTCCAAGTTTGGAGTGTGCTCATATCCTTCTTATTATATGATATAATTTTTATATCGTAATTTTATCTTCTCTTATTTTTCAGTTGAAGATGGTGATCTTCCGGTTCGAATTGAAATTTTTGCGGATCTTTCTGAGATCTGGTCTATTTTCTACATTTTCTAAAAGATATGGATCATTTTATTAAATGATATGATTTTTTGGCCTTGTTTTATCTTCTCTTATTTTTCTGTTGAAGATGGCGATCTCCCGGTTTCAACGGACATTTTTGCGGATTTTTCTGAGCTGGGGGCTATTTTCTATATTTTATGGAAGATATGAATCTTTTATTAAATGATATGATTTTTATAGCCTAAGTTTGTCTTCTGTTATTTTTCAGTTGAAGATGGCGATCTCTTGTTTCCAACGGACATTTTTGCGGATTTTTTTAGCTCGGTGCTATTTTATACAGTTAATTGAGGATATTGATCTTTTATTAAATGATGATTTTATAGCCTAAGTTTGTCTCCTCTTATTTTTTTAGTTGAAGATGATGATCTCCCGGTTCCAACGGACAATTTTGCAGATTTTTCTGACATCGAGCCTATTTTCTATATTTTCTGGAAGGTATGTATCTTTTTATTAAATAATATAATTTTTGGGCTAAATTTTGTCTTCTGTTATTTTTGTCGTTGAATATGGCGATCTCCCAGTTCAAACAAACCTTTTTGCCAATTTTTCTTATCTCCGAGCAATTTTCTACATTTTCTATAAGACATGGATCTTTCTACTAAATGAGATAATTTTTATAGCCTTATTTTGTATTCTCTTATTTTTTTTCTGTTGAAGATGGCGACCTCCTGGTTCTAACAGACATTTTGCACATTTTTCGAAGATCTGGACTATTTTCTACATTTTCTAAAAGATATGAATCTTTATATTAAATCTTATGATTTTATAGCCTAGTTTCGTCTTCTTATATTTTTTAGTTAAAAATGGCGATCTCTCGATTCCAACAGACATATTTACGAATTTTTTCGAGCTCGGTGCTATTTTCTACATTTTATTGGAGACATGTATCTTTTTATTAAATGATATGATTATTATATCCTAAGTTTGTATTCTCTTACTTTTCAGTTAAAGATGGCGATCTCCCGGTTTCAATATACATTTTTGGATCTTTTTATTAAACGATATGATTTTCGTATACTAAGTTTGTCTTCTCTTATTTTTCAGATGAAAATGGCGATCTCTCGGTTCCAACGGACATTTTGGCGGATTTTTCTGACCGCGAGTCTATTTTCTATATTTTTTTGAAAGACATGGATCTATTTATTAAATGATATGATTTTGGCATAAGTTTGCCTTCTCTTATTTTTCAGTTGAAAATAGTGATCTTCCAGTTCCAATGGACATTTTTGAGGATTTTTCTGAACTCTAGGCTATTTTCTACATTTGATTAAATATATGGATCTCTTTATTAAATGAAAAGATTTTTATAGCCTAATTTTGTCTTCTCATATATTTCAGTTGAAGATGACGAGCTCCAGGTTTCAACGAACATTTTTGCTGATTTTTCTTAGCTTTGGGCTTTTTTCTACATTTTCTTGAAGATATGAATCTTTCTATTAAATGATATGATTTGGTGGCCTAACTTTGTCTTCCCTTTTTTAGTTGAATATTGTGATCTCCCGGTTCCAACGGACATTTGTACGGATTTTTCTGATCTCGGTGCTATCTACATTTTATGGCAAATATATATCTTTTTATTAAATGATATGATTTTTGGCCTAATTTTGTCTTCTCTTATTTTTCAGTTGAAGATGGCGTTCTCCCTGTTCCAACAGACATTTTTACGGATTTTTATAAGCTCGGTGCTATTTTCTACATTCTTATAAACTGTATGATTTTTATAGACTACGTTTGTCTTCTCTTGTTTTTTAGTTAAAGATGGCGATCTCCCGGTTCCAGTGGACCTTTTTGCATATTTTTCTTAACATGTGATTGTTTTTCTACATTTTCTGAAAGATATGGATCTGTTTATGAAATGAAATGATTTTTTGGCCTAATTTTATCTTCTCTCTTTTTCAGATGAAGATAACGATGCTTAATTTCGGAAAACCAGCATACTTTCGCTGAATTCCAAAAAAATACCTCTTATTTTGATATAATCGCAAAACTACCTCATACTTTTCAGGTTTCGATAAACTCCCTCATATTTTGGTTTCGTAGAACTACCTCATACTTTGGTTTAATTTCGTAGAACTACCTCATATTTGGTTTAATTTCATAGAACTATCTCATACTTTGATATATGTGGGATGGTGGAGGAGGGAGGAGGGTGGCGGTGGTGGAAAGTGGTGGACGAGTGCGACGGTGTGGGAAGGGAGCGAGGGGCTATGGTGGAGGGAGGGGGAGTGGGTCGACAGATGGTGGGGGTGGGGGTGAGGGGGAGGAGGGTGGCGGTAGGGGGAAGGGGGATGCACAGCGATGGATGGAGGGCAAAGGGCGGCGGTGGAGGGGGAGGACGGTGGGGGGAATGGGAGGAGGGCGGCGGTGGGCAAAATGGGGATGGGCACCGATGGATAGAGGGAGAAGTGCAACGGTGGGGGAGAGGGGGATATGGGGATGATGGAGTTTATCAAAACCTGTAAAGTATGAGGTAGTTTTGCGATTATAATAAAATAAGAGGTATTTTTTTGAATTCAGCGAAAGTAGGAGGTAGTTTTCTGAAATTAAGCCAAATAACGATCTCCTAGTTCCAACGAATATTTTTACGGATTTTTCTGAGCTCCGGGATATTATCTTTTCTGTAAGATATAAATCTTTATATTAAATGATATGATTTTTATAGCCTAATTTTGTCTTCTCTTATTTTGTAGTTAAAGATGGCGATCTCCCGGTTCCAACGAACATTTTTGCGTATTTTTGATCTCGATGCTATTTTCTACATTTTATATAAGATATAGAACTTTTAATTAAATGATATTATTTTTATAGCCTACATTTGTCTTCTCTTATTTTTTTCAGTTGAAGATGACGATCTCTCGATTCCAGCGGAAATTTTTGCAGATTTTTCTAAGATCCAGGCTATTTTCTACATATTCTGGAAGATATAGATCTTTATATTAAATGATATGATTTTAAGGTTTAATTTTGTCTTCTCTTATTTTTCAGTTAAAGATGCCAATATTTTGGTTCCGACGGACATTTTTGCGTATTATTCTGACCTCGGGTTTTATTTTCTAAATTTTCTGGAATATATGTATCATTTTATTAAATGATATGATTTTTGGCCTAATTTTGTCTTCTCTTATTTTAAATTGAAGATGGTGATCTCTCGGTTTCAACGGACATTTTTGCGGATTTTTATGAGCTCGGTGCTATTTTCTATATTTTATGAAAGATGAGGATCTTTTAATTAAATGATATGATTTTTATAGCCTACATTTGTCTTCTCATATTTTTTTAATTGAAGATGGCGATCTACCTATTTCAACAGACATTTTTGTGGATTTTTCTTAGCTTGGGATTATTTTTCTACCTTTTTGGAAGATATGGATATTTTTATTAAATGATATGATTTTTTGCCCAATTTTGTCTTCTCTTTTTTAGTTAATGATGGCGATCTCCCGGTTCCAATTTACATTTATGCAGATTTTTTGAGCTCAGAGATATTTTCTACATTTTATTTAAGATATGCATTCTTTATATTAAATGATATAATTTTTATAGCCTAATTTTATCTTCGCTTATTTTCCAGTTGAAGGTGGCAATTGCCCGGTTTCAACGGATATTTTTGCGGATTTTTCTAAACTCGGGCCTATTGTTCTACATTTTCATGAAGTTATGGATCTTTTTATTATACGATATTATTTTTTGGAAAAATTTTGTCTTCTCTTATTTTTCAGCTGAAGATGTCGATTTCACAGTTCCAACGGACATGTTTTACAGATTATTCTGACCTCGGGGCTATTTTCTAAACTTTCTGGAAGAATGGATCTTTTTATTAAATGAATTGAGTTTTGACCAAATTTTGGCTTCTTTATTATTCAGTTGAAGATGGCGATCTCTCGGGTCCAACTGAGATTTTTGCGGATTTTTCTGAGCTCAGTGCTATTTTCTACATTTTATGAAAGATATGTATCTTTTTATTAAATGAGATAATTTTTATAGCCTACATTTTTCTTCTCTTATTTTTTAGGTGAAGGAGGCGATCTACCAATTCCAACAAACATTTTTGCGGACTTTTCTTAGCTTGGTCTATTTTTCTACATTTTCTGCAAGAATGTATTATTTAATGAAATGTATTCTTCAAATGACGTTTTTGCAGATTTTCTAAGTTCTGGGCAATTTTTCTACATTTTATGGAAGATATGGATCATTTTATTAAATGATACGATTTTTTGACCTAATTTTGTCTTCTCTTATTTTTCAGTTGAAGATGGCGTTCTCTCGGTTCCAAAGGATTTTTTGCTGATTTTTTTGACCTAGAAACTATTTTCTACATTTTCTGGAAGATATGGATCTTTTTATTATAAAATTTGGTTTTTAAGCTTAATTTTTTCTTCTTTTTTAAGATTAAGATGGCAATCTCCTGGTTCCAACGGACATTTTTGCAGTTTTTTCTGAGCTCCTGGTTATTTTCTAAATTTTTTGTAAAATAATTTTCTTTAAATTAAAATATATGATTTTAGAGCCTAATTTTGTCTTCTCTTAATTTTCAATAGAAGATGGTGATCTCCCGGTTCAAACAGACATTTTTGCGGATTTTACTTAACTCGGAGCTATTTTCTGTGTTTTCTAGAAGATATGCATCTATTAGTTAAATATTATGATTTTTGCCTAATTTTGTCTTCTATTATTTTTCAGTTGAAGATAGAGATCTCCCTATTCCAACGGACATTTTCACGGTTTTTTCAGAGCTCGGGGCTATTTTCTGCATTTTCTGGAAGATATAGATCATTTTATTAAATGTTAACATTTTGGACTAATTTTATCTTCTCTTATTATTTAGTTGAAGATGGCGATCTCCCTGTTCCAATGGGTATTTTTTGGGATTTTTCTGTGGTCGGGGCTATTTTCTATATTTTATTGTAGATATGAGTCTTTTTATTAAATGATTTCATTTTTAATATAATTTTGTCTTCCCTTATTTTTTACAGTTGAAGATGGCGATATCCCGGTTTCAACGGATATTTTTGCAGATTTTTCTGAGCTTGAGTCTATTTCCAACATTTTCGAGAAGTTATGGATCTTTTTATTAAATGATATGATTTTTTGTCCTAAATTTGTCTTCTCCTATTTTTTCAGTTGAAGATGGCGATCTCTCGGTTCCTACGGACATTTTTGTAGATTATTCTGTCTTTAGGTTATTTTCTAAATTTTCTTGAAGATATGGATATTTTTATTAATGATATGATTTTTGGCCTAATTTTTGCTGCTCTTATTTTTCAGATGAAGATGGCTATCTTCTGGTTCCAACGGAAATTTTACGGATATTTCAAAGCTCGGTGCTATTTTCTACATTTTATGGAAGATAAGAATTTTTTAATTTACCGATATGATTTTTATATCCTACATTTTTCTTCTCTTATTTTTTCAGGTGAATATTGCGATCTACCAGTTCCAGTAGACATTTTTACTTATTTTTTGTTAGCTTGGGGCTATTTTTTATTAATTTTATGGAAGATGTCGATCATTTTATTAAATGTTATGATTTTTTGGCCTAATGTTGTCTTCTCTTATTTTTCAGTTGAAGATGGCATTCGCATCGTTCCAACGGAGATTTTTGCGGATTTTTTTGACCTAGAGTCTATTTTCTACATTTTCTAGAAGATATGGATCTTTTTATTAAATAATTTGATTTTTGGCCTAATTTTATCTTCTGATATTTTTTAGATGAAGATGGCAATCTCCCGGTTCCAAAGGACATTTTTGCAGATTTTTCTGAGCTCCGGGCTATTTTATACTTTTTCTGTAAGACATGTATCTTTATATTAAATGATATGATTTTTAAAGCATAATTTTGTCTTCTCTAATTTTTCAATGAAGATGGCGATCCCCTGGTTCCAACTGATATTTTTACGGATTGTTTTGAGCTCGGGGCTATTTTCTACATTTTATTGAAGATATGGCTCTTTTTATTAAATGATATATTTTTGTAGCCGAATTTTTACTTCTATTATTTTTTTTAACTTGAAGATGGCGATCTCCCACTTCCAACAAAAATTTTTGCGGCTATTACTGAGCTTGGGACTATTTTTCTATTTTTTCAGGAAGTTATGGATCTTTTTATTAAATGTTATGATTTTCGCCTAATTTTGTCTTCTCTTTTTTCTGTTGAAGATGGCAATATCCCATTTCCAACGAACATTTGTGCGAATTTTCTGGAAGATATGGATTTTATAATAAATGATTTGATTTTTATAGACTACGTTTGTCTTCTCTTATTTTTTCAGGTTAAGATGTCGATTTCCCAGTTCCAATGGATATTTTTGCCCCTTTTTCTGTGCTCGATGCTATTTTTCTATATTTTCGGAAAGTTATAGATCTGTTTATTAAATGATATGATTTTTGGCCTAATTTTGTCTTCTATTATTTTTTCGTTGAAGATAGCGATCACCCGGTTCTAACAGACATTTTTGCGGATTTTTCTAAGCTCCGGGCTTTTTCTAAATTTTCTTTAAGATATGAATATTTATATTAAATGATTTGATTTTTATAGCCTAATTTTGTCTTCTCTGATTTTTCAGTTGAATATGTCGATCTCCCGTTCCAACGGCCATTTTTATGGATTTTTCTAAACTCGAAATTATTTTCTACAGTTTATTGAAAATATGGATCTTTTTAATAAATGATTTGATTTTTATAGACTAAGTTTGTCTTCTGTTATTTTTAAGTTGAATATATGGTGATCTCCCTGTTCCAACGAAAATTTTTGCAAAATTTTTTGAGCTCTAAGCTATTTATACATTTTGTCTTCTCTTATTTCTCAGATAAAGATGGTGATCTCCTGATTCCAAAGGACATTTTTGCGGATTTTTCTGAGCTCGGGGCTGTTTTTCTTAATTCTCAAGAAGTTATGGATCTTTTTATTAAATGATATGATTTTTGGCCTAATTTTTTCTGCTTTTATTTTTCTGTTGAAAATAGCGATCTCCCTTTTTCAATGGTTTTGCGTATTATTCTCACCTGGGACTATTTTCTAAATTTTCTAGAAGATATGGATCTTTTTATTAAATGATATGATTTTTATCATAATTTTGTCTTCTCTTATTTTTCAGTTGAAGATGGCGATCTGCGTGTTCCAATGGACAATTTTGTGGATTTTTATAAGCTCGGTGCTATTTTCTACATTTTGATAAATGATATGATTTATATAGCCTACGTTTGTCTTCTCTTATTTTTTTCTGTTTTTCAGTTGAAGATGGCGATCTCCCGGTTCCAATAGACATTTTTGAGGATTTTTCTTAGCTTGATTCTGGTTTTTACATTTTTCTTTAAGATATGTATCTTTTTATGAATTGATATGATTTTTGGCCTAATTTTGTCTTCTCTATTTTCAGTTGAAGATGACGAACTCATGGTTCCAATGAACATTTTTGCGGATTTTTCTAAGCTTTGGGTTATTTTCTACATTTTCTGTAAGATACGAAACTTTATATTAGATGATATGATTTTTACCTAATTTAGTCTTCACTTATTTTTCAGTTGAAGATGGCAATCTCTCAGTTCCAACGAACCTTTTTGCAGATTTTTTTGAGCTCAGTTCTATTTTCTACATTTTATGAAAAATGTTGAACTTTTTATTAAATGATATGATTTTTATAACCTACATTTGTCTTCTCTTATTTTTTTTCAGTTAAAGACGGCGATCTCTCGGTTCCAAAGGAAATTTTTACAGATTTTTCTGAGCTCCACGTTATTTTTTATATATTCTGGGAGACATGGATTTTTATATTAAATGATACGATTTTTATGATCTAATTTTGGCTTCTCTTATTTCTGTTGAAGGTTGCGATCTCCCGGTGCCAACAGACATTTTTTTCATATTATTCTGACCTCAGGGCTATTTCTATCTTTTCTGGAATATATGTATCTTTTTATTTAATGATATGATTTTTGGCATAATTTTGTCTTCTCTTATTTTTTTCAGTTGAAGATGGCGATCTCCCGATTCCAACAGACGTTTTTTCATATTTTTACGAGCTCGGTGCTATTTTCTATTTTTTATGAAAGATAAGGATCTTTTTATTAAATGATATGATTTTTATAGCCTACATTATTTGTCTTCTCTTATTATTTTCAGGTGAAGATGGCAATCTACCCGTTCCAACAAACATTTTTGTGGATTTTTATTAGCTTGGAACTATTTTTCTGCCTTTTGGGGAAGATATGGATATTCGAAGTAAATTATATGTTTTTGGCTCAATCTTGTCTTCTCTTATTTTTTTCAACTGAAGATGGCGATCTCCTGGTTCCAACAAACGTATTTGTAGATTTATCTGAGCTCGTGACTATTTTTCTACATTTACAGAAAGTTAAGGATCTTTTTGTTAAAAGATATACTTTTGGCCAGATTTGGCCTTCTCTTATTTTTTAGTTGAAGATGGCGATCACCCGGTTCCCATGGACATTTTGAGGATTATTATGACCTCGTGGCTATTTTCTAAATTTTATAGAAGATATAGATCTTTTTATTAAATGATTTGATCTTTGGCCTAATTTTGCCTTTTCTTATTTTTCAGTTGAAGATGGCGATCTCTCGGTTCCAACTGATATTTTTGCAGATTTTTTCGAGCTCGGTGCTATTTTCTACATTTTATGAAAGATATGTGTCTTTTTATTAAATGAGATTATTTTTATAGCGTACATTTTTCTTCTCTTATTTTTTTCAGGTGAAGATGGCAATCTACCGGTTCCACCGGACATTTTTGGTGACTTTTATTTGCTTGGGACTATTTTCTACATTTTCTGGAAGATATGAATCTTTTTATTAAATGATATGATTTTTTTAGCCTAATTTTGTCTTCTCTTATTTTTTTCAGCTGAATATTGTGATCTCCAGGTTCCAACAGACATTTGTGCAGATTTTTTGAGCTCGGTGCTATTTTCTACATTTAAAGGCCAATATGTATCTTTTTGTTAAATGATATTACTTTTTGGCCTAATTTTGGCTTCTTTTATATTTCAATTGAAGAAGGCAATCTCCCTGTTCCAACAGACATTTTTTCGTATTTTTCTGAGCTTCGAGCTATTTTCTACATTTTCTAAATGATTTGAATCTTTATATTGAATGATAAGATTTTTATAACCTAATTTTGTCTTCTCTTATTATTTAGTTGAAGACAGCGATCTCCCAGTTCCAATGACATTTTTTTTTCGATTTTTCTAATTCCGTGGCTATTTTTCTACATTTTCAGGATGTTATGGAAATTTTAATTAAATGATATGATTTTTGATCTAATTTTTTTCTCTTTTTAGTTGAAGATGTCGACCTCCCGGTTTCAATGAACATTTTTGCGGATTTTTTTGAGCTCCGCAATAATTTCTAAATTTCGAAAAGTTATGGATCTTTTTATTAAATGATATGATTTTTATAGCCTAATTTTATCTTTTCTTATTTTCAGTTGAAGATGGTGATCTCCCGGTTCCAAAGGACATTTTTGCGTATTTATTTTTGAGCTCGGAGCTATTTACGTCATATTAAGGAGGATGGTGATCTCCTTATCAACTGAAACTTTTGCAGATTTTCTAAGTTCAAGGCAATTATTCTACATTTTATGGAAGATATGGATCATTTTATTAAATGATACGATTTTTTGGCCTAATTTTGTCTTCTATTATTTTCAGTTGAAGATGGCGTTCTCTCGGTTCCAACGGATTTTTTGCTGATTTTTTTGACCTAGAAACTATTTTCTACATTTTCTGGAAGATATGGATCTTTTTATTATATAATTTAGTTTTTAAGCTTAAGTTTTTCCTCTTTTTTCAGATTAAGATGGCGACCTCCTGGTTCCAACGGACATTTTGCAGTTTTTTCTGAGCTCCTCGCTATTTTCTAAATTTTTTGTAAGATATTTTTCTTTAAATTAAAAGATATGATTTTAGAGCCTAATTTTGTCTTCTCTTAATTTTCAATAGAAGGTGGTGATCTCCCGGTTCAAAAAGATATTTTTGCGGATTTTACTTAACTCGGAGCTATTTTCTGTGTTTTCTAAAAGAAATGCATCTATTAGTTAAATATTATGATTTTTGCCTAATTTTGTCTTCTCCTATTTTTCAGTTGAAGATAGTGATCTCCTTGTTCCAACAGATATTTTCACAGTTTTTTCAGAGCTCGGGGCTAATTTCTGCATTTTTGAAAGATATGGATCATTTTATTAAATGTTAACATTTTGGACTAATTTTATCTTCTCTTATCATTTAGTTGAAGATGGCGATCTCCCTGTTCCAACGGGTATTTTTAGGGATTTTTCTATGCTTGGGGCTATTTTCTTTATTTTATTGTAGATATGAGTCTTTTTATTAAATGATTTCATTTTTAATATAATTTTGTTGTCCCTTATTTTTTACGGTTGAAGATGGCGATATCCCTGTTTCAACGGATATTTTTGCGGATTTGTTTGAGCATGAGTCTATTTCCAACATTTCCGGGAAGTTATGGATCTTTTTATTAAATGATATGATTTT
This sequence comes from Scilla litardierei, assembly GCA_030789695.1. Lineage (NCBI taxonomy): Eukaryota > Viridiplantae > Streptophyta > Magnoliopsida > Asparagales > Asparagaceae > Scilla > Scilla litardierei. Next base: position 22,396 of record JAULAV010009328.1, read on the forward strand.
TTGTCCTAAATGTCTCTTCTCCTATTTTTCAGTTGAAGATGGCGATCTCTCGGTTCCTATGTACATTTTTGTAGATTATTCTGTCTTTAGGTTATTTTCTAAATTTTCTTGAAGATATGGATATTTTTATTAATGTTATGATTTTTGGCCTAATTTTGGCTGCTCTTATTTTTCAGATGAAGATGGCTAGCTTCCGGTTCCAACGGAAATTTTAAGGATATTTCAAAGCTCGGTGCTATTTTTTACGTTTTAGGGAAGATATTAATTTTTTATTTACTGATATGATTTTTATATCCTACATTTTTCTTCTCTTATTTTTCAGGTGAATATTGCGATCTACCGGTTCCAGTAGACATTTTTACTTATTTTTGTTTGCTTGGGGCTATTTTTCTTAATTTTATGGAAGATGTCGACCATTTTATTAAATGTTATGATTTTTTGACCTAATGTTGTCTTCTCTTATTTTTTCAGTTGAAGATGGCATTCTCATGGTTCCAACGAAGATTTTTGCGGATTTTTTAACCTAGTGTCTTTTTTCTACATTTTCTGGAAGATATGGATCTTTTTATTAAATAATTTGATTTTGGCCTAATTTTATCTTCTCATATTTTTTAGATGAAGATGGCAATCTCCCAGTTCCAACAGACATTTTTGCAGATTTTTCTGAGCTAGGGTTATTTTATATATTTTCTGTAAGATATGTATCTTTAGATTAAATGATATGATTTTTATAGCATAATTTTGTCTTCTCTAATTTTTCAGTTGAAGATGGCGATCTCCTGGTTCCAATGGATATTTTTACGAAATTTTTTGAGCTCGGGGCTATTTTCTACATTTTATTAAAGATATGGCTCTTTCTATTAAATGATATATTTTTATAGCCTAATTTTGTCTTCTCTTATTTTTTTAACTTGAAGATGGCGATCTCCCGCTTCCAACAAACATCTTTGCAGCTATTACTGAGCTTGGGACTATTTTTCTATTTTTTCGGGAAGTTATGGATCTTTTTATTAAATGATATGATTTTGGCCAAATTTTGTCTTCTCTTTTTTCTGTTGAAGATGTCAATATCCCATTTCCAATGAACATTTGTGCGAATTTTCTGGAAGATATGGATTTTATAATAAAGGATTTGATGTTTATAGACTACGTTTGTCTTCTCTTATTTTTTCAGGTTAAGATGTCTATTTCCCAGTTCCAATGGATATTTTTGCCCCTTTCCTGTACTCGGTGCTATTTTTCTATATTTTCAGAAATTTATAGATCTGTTTATTAAATGATATGATTTTTGGCCTAATTTTGTCTTCTATTATTTTTTCGTTGAAGATGGCGATCGCCCGGTTCCAACAGACATTTTTGCGGATTTTTCTAAGCTCCGGGCTTTTTCTAAATTTCTTTAAGATATGAACATTTATATTAAATGATTTGATTTTTATAGCCTAATTTTGTTTTCTCTGATTTTTCAGTTGAAGATGTCGTGGTTCCAACGGCCATTTTTATGGATTTTTCTAAACTCGAAATTATTTTCTACAGTTTATTGAAAATATAGATCTTTTTCATAAATGATTTGATTTTTATAGACTAAGTTTGTCTTCTGTTATTTTTAAGTTGAATATGGCGATCTCCCGGTTCCAACGAAAATTTTTGCAAAATTTTCTGAGCTCTAAGCTATTTTATACATTTGTCTTCTCTTATTTTTCAGATGAAGATGGCGATCGCCTGGTTCCAAGGGACATTTTTGCGGATTTTTCTAAGCTCGGGGCTGTTTTTCTTAATTCTCAAGAAGTTATGGATCTTTTTATTAAATGATTTGATTTTTGGCCTAATTTTTCTGATTTTATTTTTCCGTTGAAAATAGCGATCTCCCTTTTCCAACGGTTTTGCGTATTATTCTAACTTGGGACTATTTTCTAAATTTTCTAGAAGATATGGATCTTTTTATTAAACGATATGATTTTTGGCCTAATTCTGTCTTCTCTTATTTTTTTCAGTTGAAGATGGCGATCTGCGTGTTCCAAGGGGCAATTTTGTAGATTTTTATAAGCTCAGTGCCATTTTCTATATTTTTTATAAATGATATGATATATATAGCCTACGTTTGTCTTCTCTATTTTTTTTCTGTTTTTAGTTGAAGATGGTGATCTCCCGTTTCCAATAGGCATTTTTGAGGATTTTTCTTAGATTGAGTTTGTTTTTTTACGTTTTTCTTTAAGATATGTATCTTTTTATGAAATGATATGATTTTTGGTCTAATTTTGTCTTCTCTATTTTTCGTTGAAGATGGCGAACTCATGGTTCCAATAAACATTTTTGCGGTTTTTTATAAGATTCAGGTTATTTTCTACATTTTCTGTAAGATACGAAACTTTATATTAGATGATATGATTTTTAAAGCCGAATTTAGTCTTCACTTATTTTTCAGTTGAAGATGGCAATCTCTCAGTTCCAACGAACCTTTTTGCAGATTTTTTTGAGCTCAGTGCTATTTTCTACATTTTATGGAAGATATTGAAATTTTTATTAAATGATACGATTTTTATTACCACATTTGTCTTCTCTTATTTATTTTTCAGTTAAAGACGGTGATCTCTCGGTTCCAAAGGAAATTTTTGCGGATTTTTCTGAGCTCCACGCTATTTTTTATATATTCTGGAAGACTTGGATCTTTATATTAAATGATATGATTTTTATGATCTAATTTTCTCTTCTCTTATTTTTCTATTGTAGGTTGTGATCTCCCGGTGCTAACAGACATTTTTTCGTATTATTCTGACCTCGGGGCTATTTTATAACTTTTCTGGAATATATGTATCTTTTTATTTAATGATATGATATTTGGTAAAATTTTGTATTGTCTTAATTTTCAGTTGAAGATGGCCATCTCCCGATTCCAACAGACGTTTTTTCATATTTTTACGAGCTCGGTGCTATTTTCTATATTTTATGAAAGATAAGGATCTTTTTACAAATGATATGATTTTTATAGCCTACATTATTTGTCTTCTCTTATTATTTTCTGTTGAAGATGGCAATCTACCCGTTCCAACAGACATTTTTGCGGATTTTTATTCATGGGACTATTTTTCTGCCTTTTTGGGAAGATATGGATATTCTAATTAAATTATAAGTTTTTGCCTCAATCTTGTCTTCTGTTATTTTTTTCAACTGAAGATGGCGATCTACTGGTTCCAACATGGTAGATTTATCTGAGCTCGTGACTATTTTTCTACATTTACGGAAAGTTAAGGATTTTTTTACTAAAAGATATAATTTTTTGGCCAAATTTGGTCTTCTCTTATTTTTCAGCTGAAGATGGCGATATCCCGATTCCAATGGATATTTTTGCGGATTATTATGACATCGTGGCTATTTTCTAGATTTTCTAGAAGATATAGATCTTTTTATTAAATGATTTGATCTTTGGCCTAATTTTGACTTTTCTTATTTTTCAGTTGAAGATGGCGATCTCTCGGTTCCAACCGATATTTTTGCAGATTTTTTCGAGCTCGGTGCTATTTTCTACATTTAATGAAAGATATGTGTCGTTTTATTAAATGAGATTATTTTTATAGTGTACATTTTTCTCTCTTATTTTTTCGGGTGAAGATGGCAATCTACCGGTTTCCACCGGACATTTTTGGTGACTTTATTTGCTTGGGACTATTTTCTACATTTTCTGGAAGATATGAATCTTTTTATTAAATGATATGATTTTTTGGCCTAATTTTATTTTCTCTTATTTTTTTCAGCTGAATATTGTGATCTCCAGGTTCCAACAGACATTTGTGCAGATTTTTTGAGCTCGGTGTTATTTTCTACATTTTATGGCCTATATGTATCTTTTTATTAAACGATATTACTTTTTGGCCTAATTTTGGCTTCTTTTATATTTCAATTGAAGATGGCAATCTTCATGTTCCAACAGGCACTTTTTCGTATTGTTCTGAGCTTCGAGCTATTTTCTACATTTTCTATATGATTTGAATCATTATATTGAATGATAAGATTTTTATAACCTAATTTTGTCTTCTCTTATTATTTAGTTGAAGACGTCGATCTCCCAGTTCCAATGACATTTGTGTCGATTTTTCCAAGCCCAGGGATATTTTTCTACATTTTTAAGATGTTGTGGAAATTTTAATTAAATGATATGATTTTTGATCTAATTTTTTTCTCTTTTTTAGTTGAAGATGTCGACCTCCCGGTTTCAACGAAAATTTTTGCGGCTTTTTTGATCTCCGGAATAATTTGTAAATTTCGGAAAGTTATGGATCTTTTTATTAAATGATATGATTTTTATAGCCGAATTTTATCTTCACTTATTTTTCAGTTGAAGATGGCGATCTCCCGGTTCCAAAGGACATTTTTGCGTATTTATTTTTGAGCTCGGAGCTATTTACTTCATATTATGGAAGATATAGAACTTTTTATTAAATAATATGATTTTTATAGCATGCGTTTGTATTCTCTTATTTTTTTTAGTTGAAGATGGCGGTTTCCCGGTTGCAACAGACATTTCCGCATATTTTTCTTAGCTTGAGACTATTTTTCTACATTTTCTGGAAGATATGTATCTTTTTTTACTTTGAAGATGGCGATCTCCTGGTTCCAATGGACATTTGTGCAGATTTTTTTGAGCTTCGGGTATTTTTGTATAATATAAATCCTTACATTAAATAATAAGATTTTTATAACATAATTTTGTCATCTTTTATTTTTTTTAGTTAAAAATGGTGATCTTCCGATTCCAATGGAGATTGTTGGCGATTTTTTTGAGCTCGGTGCTATTTTTCTACATTTTTGGGATGTTATGGATCTTTTTATTAAATGATATGGTTTTTGGCCTAATTTTGTCTTCTTTTATTTTTAAGTTGAAGATAGCGATCTCTCGTTTCTGATGGATATTTTGCGTATTATTCTGACCTCGGGACTATTTTCTACATTTTCTGGAAGATATGGATCTTTTTATTAAATGCTATGATTTTTGGCCTAATTTTATCTTCTCTTATTTTTTTCAGTTGAAGATGGCATTCTCTTTGTTCCAGAGGAAATTTTTGCAGATTTTTATAAGCTCGGTGCTTTTTCTACATTTTAATAAATAATTTGATTTTTATAGCCAACGTTTGTCTTCTCTTATTTTTCTGTTGAAGATGGCGATCTTCCGGTTCAAATGGACATTTTGGCAAATTTTACTTTGCTTGAGTCAATTTTTCTACATTTTCTATAGATATGGTTCTTTTTATGAAATGAAATGATTTTGGCCTAATTTTATCTTCGCTAGTTTGTAGATGACGATCTCCCGGTTCCAGAGAACATTTTTTGCAGATTTTTCTGAGCTCCGGAATATTTTCTACATTTTCTGTAAGATATGAATCTTTATATTAAGTGATATGATTTTTATAACCTAATTTTGTCTTCTCTTATTTTCCAGATGAAGATGGTGATCTCTCGGTTCCAAAGAAAATTTTTACAGATTTTTCTGAGCTCGGTGCTGTTTTTTACATTTTATGAAAGATATAGGACTTTTTATTAAATGATATGGTTTTTATTGCCTACGTTTGACTCCTCTTAATATTTTCAGTTGAAGATGGTGACCTCTCGGTTCCAACGGAAATTTTTGCTGATTTTTCTGAGCTCCAGGCTATTTCTACATATTATGGAAGATATTGATCTTTATATTAAATGATATGATTTTTATGGTCTAATTTTGTCTTCTCTTATTTTTCAATTGAAGATGGCGATCTCCCGGATCCAATTTACATTTGGGCGGATTTTTTTCGAGAGCCGGGTTATTTTCTACATTATCAATAAGATATGGATATTTATATTAAATGATTTGATTTTTATATCATAATTTTGTCTTCTATTATTTTTCAGCCGAAGATGGTGATCTTCCGGTTCCAATAGACATTTTTTGCATATTTTTCTGAGCTCGGGGCTATTTTTCTACATTTTCAAGAAGTTATAGATCTTTTTATTAAATGACATGATTTTTTGGCCAAAGTTTGTCTTCTCTTATTTTTCTACTGAAGATGGAGATCTCCCGATTCCAAGGACATTTTTTGCAGATTATTCTGACCTCGGGGCTATTTTCTAAATTTTCTAGAAGATATAGATCCTTTTATTAAATGATTTGATCTTTGGCCTAATTTTCTGTTCTCTTATTTTTCAGGTGAAGATGGCGATCTCCCGGTTCCAACTGATATTTTTTGTGGATTTTTCTGAGCTCTGTGTTATTTTCTACATTTTATGGAAGGTATTTATCTTTTTATAAAAGAGATGATTTTTACAACCTACATTTTTCTTCTCATATTTTTTCAGGTGAAGATGGCGATCTACTCGTTCCAACGGACATTTTTGCGGAGTTTTGTTAACTTGGGTCTACATTTTCTATAAGATATGTATTTTTTATGAAATGATTTGATTTTTGGCCTAATTTTGTCTTCTCTTTTTTCAGTGGAAGATGGAGATCTCCCAATTCCAACGGATAGTTTTACGGATTTTTCAGAGCTCCGTGCTATTTTTTATATTTATGAAAGATATAAATCTTTTATTAAATGATATGATTTTTTGGCCTAAGTTTGCGTTCTCTTTTTTCAGTTGAAGATGGAGCTTTCCCAGCTCCACGGACATTTTTACGGATTTTTCAGAGCTACAGGCTATTTTCTATATTTTTTGAAAGAAATGAATCTTTTCATTAAATGATATGATTTTTTGGCCTAATTTTGTCTTCTCTTATTTTTCATTTGTAGATGGAAAGCTCCTGGCTCTAAGGGACATTTATGCAGATTTTTCAGAGCCTCGAGGTATTTTCTACATTTAATGGAACATATAGCTCTTTTTATTAAATGGTATTATTTTTATAGCCTATGTTTGTCTTGTCTTATTTTTTTAGTTGAAGATGATGATCTCTCGATTCCAATGGAAATTTTTGCGGATTTTTCTGAGATCCAGGCTATTTTCTACATATTCTGGAAGATATAGATCCTTATATTAAATGGTATGATATGATCTTTTTATAGATCTTTGTATAAATCTTTATATTAAAAGATATGATATGATCTTTATATTAGCTCCAGAGGAGTGAATGGTGGGCGCCCTGGGAATCCAAGGCAAGGGGATTCCGATAGGGATCACGTTGAAATCGAGCATGGAGCTGTTCCAAGATGCGAGATCAGAGGGTTTGTAAGAGTCCGAGTCGATCTGGTAGGGCCCAATCACTGGTAGCAAGGATGTCGACGTTGAGGCCTCCAGCTGGTCGACCACGTGATGGAGGTCGAAAGAGCAGAACTGATAGCCGTAACCGCTAGCAAATCACCGAACTTCGACAAGAATGCTTCCATTTTGAGAGACTTCAAGGATTGTTTTAGGTTCCCATCCAGCTACTCGGTAGAGGAGCTTCTGGATTTGGCTATCGCGGGTGAGGGAATATGGGATCTCCGCCAACACGTCATCCTGTAATTTGGTGTTGAAGGCGATGCATCACGCTGGAGAGAGCGGGGGCCACCGAAAAGTCGATTGAAAGGATGATCCTAGCCCACATTGCTCCTGGTAATGATTCATATAATTTGATTATTAGAACAAGTCATCGTCGGTGTGGTTGACAACGTGGGTGTTGACTCGTTTCCACGGACGGCGCCAGATGTTTCGGGGTGTTTTCTTACCACAGGTTGATGCATCTTTAGGAATTATATCTAGCAAAAATAAGGATCTTTTTATTTAGTTATATGATTTTTAAATCCTAAGTATGTCTTCTCTTATTTTTCAGTTGAAGATGGCAATCTCCTGTTTCCAACGGACATTTTTGTGGATTTTTCTGAGTTCGGTGCTATTTTATACAGTTAATTGAGGATATGAATCTTTTAAATAAATGATGATTTTTATGATTTTTATAGCCTACTTTTGTCTTCTATTATTTTTTAGTTGAATATGGCGATCTTCTGGTTCCAACAGACTTTTTAGGAATTATTCTGAGCTCGGAGGTATTTTCTACATTTTATTAGATATATCAATCTTTTTATTAAATGGTATGATTATTATAGCTTTGTTTATCTTCTCCCGGTTCCAACAGACATTTTACAGATATTTTTATTAAATGAAATGATTTTCATAGACCACGTTTGTCTTCCTTATGTTTTTAAGTTGAAAATGGCGATCTCACGATTCCAACGGACATTTTTGCGGATTTATCTGACCGCGAGCCTATTTTCTAAATTATCTGGAAGAAATGGATCGATTTATAAAATGATATGATTTTGGCATAATTTTTTCTTCTCTTATTTTCAGTTGAAGATAGCGATCTCTAGGTACCTATGGTTTGCAGATTTTTTTGAGCTCGGAGCTATTTTCTACATTTCATGTAAGAAATGGATCTTTTCATTAAATGATATGATTTTTACAGCATAAGTTTGCCTTCTCTTATTTTTTTAGTTGAAGATCGCGGTCTCCCGGTTCCAACGGACATTTTTTGCAGATTTTTCTTAGCTTGGGACTATTTTTCTACATTCTCTAGAAGATATGGATCTTTTGATTAAATGATATGATTTTTGGCCTAATTCTGTCTTCTCTTATTTTTCTGTTGAAAATTACGATCTCCTGGTTCCAGACATTTTTGATGATTTTCCTGAACTTTGGGCCATTTTCTAAATTTTTCATAAGATATGAATCTTTATATTAAATGATATGATTTTTATAGCCTAATTTTGCATTCTCTCATTTTTAATTTGAAGATGACGATGTCCTGGTTCTAACGGACATTTTTGGGAATTTTTCTGAGCTCGTGATTATTTTCTGCATTTTCTGAAAGATATATCTTTTTATTAAATGAGAAGATTTCTTGGCCTAATTTTGGCTTCTCTAATTTTTCAGTCGAAGATGGCGATCTCCCGATTTCAACCATTTTTCGGATTTTTCTTAGCTCCCGTCTAATTTCCACATTTTCTTGAAGATATAGATCATTTTATTAAATAAGATGATTTTTTGGCCTAATTGTGTTTTCTCTTATTTTTCAGTTGAAAATGGCGACTCCTGGTTCCAACTGACTTTTTTGAGGACTTTTCTATGTTTCGAGCTATTTTCTACATTTTATTGAAGATATGTATCTTTATATTAAAAGATATGATTTTTATAGCCTAATTTTTTCTCCTCTTATTTTTAAGTCGAATATGGCGATCCCCCTGTGCCAACAGAAATTTTTGTGGATTTTTGTGAGCGAAGTGCTATTTTATAGATTTTATTGAAGATATGTATCATTTTATTAAACACTATGATTTTTATGGCCTAATTTTGTTCTCTTATTTTTCAGTTGAAAATGACCATCTCCCAGTTCCAACTGACATTTTTGCGAATTTTTCTGAGCACAGAGCTCATTTATACATTTTCTGGAAGATATGTATCTTTTTATTAAATGATATGATTTTTGGCCTGATTTTGTCTTCTATTATTTTTCTGTTGAATAAGGCGATCTCTCGGTTCCAACAGACATTTTTGCGTATTTTTTAGTTAATGATATTAACCTTTATATTAAATGATATGATTTTTATTGCGTAAATTGTCTTCTCTTATTTTTCAGATGAAGATGGCGATCTCTCGGTTCCAACAGATATTTTTGCGGATTTTTCTCAGCTCGGGGCTATTTTCTACAATTTATTAAAGATATGGATTGTTTAATTAAATGTATGATTTTTATAGACTAAGTTTGTCTTCTTTTATTTTTCAGTTGAAAATGACAATCTCCTGGTTCGGACGGACATTTTTGCGGATTTTTCTTACCTTGAGGCTATTTTCTACATTTTTGAAAGGTATGTATCTTTTTTATTAAATGATATGATTTTTGGGCCTAATTTTGTCTTCTCTTACTTTTCAGATGAAGATGGCTATCATTCGGTCTCAACAAACATTTTTGCAGATTCTTAGCTCCGGGCTATTTTCTACATTTTCTTTAAGATATGGATATTTAGATTAAATGATATGATTTTTATAGCCAAATTTAGTCTTCTCTTATTTTTCAGTTGAAGGAGACGATCTCCCGACAGATATTTTTGCGGATTTTCAGAGCTCAGGACTAATATTTACATTTTATTGAAGATATGTATCTTTTTTAAAATGATATGAATTTTTTAGCATAATTTTGTCTTCGCTTATTTTTAAATTGAACATGGCGATCTCCAACGGACATCTTTGCGGATTTTTCTGGGCTCGAAATTATTTTTCTACATTTTCGGGAAGTTATGGATCTTTTTATTATTAGATATGATTTTTGGCCTAATTTTCTCTTCTCTTATTTTTTTATTTGAAGATGGCGAACTCCCGGTTCAAACAGACATTTTTGCAGATTTTTCTTAGCTCGGTAATATTTTCTACAATATTTGGAAGGTGTGGTTAATTTTATTAAATAATATGATTTTAATAGACTAAGTTTGTCTTTTCTTATTTTCAGTTGAAAATGGTGATATACTGTTTCCAACGGAATTTTTTGAGGATTTTTCTAATCTCGGGGCTATTTTCTAAATTTTATGGAATATATGTATCTTTTTATTAAATGATATTATTTTTATAGCCTAAGTTTGTCTGCTCTTATTTTTTTCAGTTGAATATGGCGATCTCCCGATTCCAACAGACATTTCTGCCGATTTTTCAGAGGTCAGTGTTATTTTCTATATTTTATTGAAGATAAAAATCTTTTTATTAATGATATAATTTTTAACCCTAATTTTGTCGTTACTTATTTTTAGTTAAAGATGGCGATCTCCTGGTTCCAACGGATATTTTTGCGGATTTTTCTGAGCTCGTGGCTATTTTTCTATATTTTCTAGAAGATATGTATCTTTTTATAAATGATATAATTTTTTGGACTAATTTTCTCTTCTCTTATTTTTTTCATTAAAGATGGCGATCTCCAGGTTCTAACGGACATTTTTGCAGATTTTTCTTAGCTCAGGGCAATTTTCTACATTTTCTGTAAGATATGGATATTTATATTAAATGATATGATTTTTATCGCCTAATTTTGTCTTCTCTTATTTTTAAGTTGAAGATGGCGATCTCCCGGTTCCAACAGAAATTTTTGCGTATTTTCCTGAGCTCATGGCTATATTCTATATTTTTGGAAGAGAATGATCTTTATATCAATTGATATGATTTTTGTTGCCTAATTTTGTATTCGCTTATTTTCATGTTGATGATGGCGATCTTTTTATTAAATGATATGATTTTTGGTCTTATTTTTTCCTCTCTTATATTTCGGTTGAGGATGGCGATCTCCCGGTTGCAACGGACATTTTTGCAGATTTTTCTAAACTCTGGGCTATTTTCCAAATTTTCTGTAAGATATGGATTGTTTTATTAAATGATATCAGAGAAGACAAAATTATGTCAAAAATGTCTGTTGAAACCGAGAAATCACCATCTTCAACTAAAATTTAAGAGAAGACAAAATTCGGAACCGGGAAATTGCCATGTTCATGTATAAAAATGTCCGTTGTAACCGGGATATCGCCATCTTCAACTGATATGATTATTATATATCATTTTCTGAGCTTGGTGTTATTTTCTACATTTTATGAAAGATATGGATCTTTTTATTAATTGATATGATTTTTATAGCCTAAATTTGTCTTCTCTTATTTTCTAGTTGAAGATGGCGGTATTTTTATTAAATGATATGATTTTTTTGGCCTAATTTTGTATTCTCTTATATTCCTGCTGAAGATGGCGATCTCCGGGTTCCAACGGACATTTTTTGCGGATTTATTTGAGTTCCGTGCTATTTGCCACTTTTTTGGAAGATATGTATAATTTTATTAAATGATATGATATGTTGGCCTAATTTTGTCTTCTCTTATTTTTTCCAGTTGAAGATGGTGATCTCGCGGTTCCAACGAACATTTTTGCAGATTTTTAAATTGTTATTTTCTTCACTTTCTGAAGGATAAGAAACTTTATATTAAATGATATGATTTTTATATCCAAATTTTTCCTTCTCTTATTTTTCAGTTGAAGATGACGATCTCCAGGTCCCAACAGACATTTTTGCGGATTTTTCTGAGCTCTGGGATATTTTCTTCATTTAATTAAAGGTATGGACTTTATTAAATGATAAGATTTTTATAGCCTAATTTTGTCTTCACATATTTTTCAGTTGAAGATGGCGATCTCCATGTTCCAATGGACATTTTTGCGGATTTTTCTTGGCTTTGGGCTTTTTCCTAGGCTTTGGGCTTTTTCCTACATTTCCTGGAAGATATGAATCTTTTTATTAAATGGTTTGATTTTTTGGCCTAATTTTGTCTTCTCTTTTCAGTTGAATTTTGCGATCTGTCGGTTCCAAGGGACATTTGTGCACAATTTTCTGATCTCGGTGCTATTTTCTACATTTTTGACAGGTATGTATATTTTTATTAAATGATATGATTTTTGACCTAATTTTGTCTTCTTTTATTTTTTAGTTGAAGATGGCGATCTTCCGGTTCCAACAGACATTTTTTCGGATTTTTCTGAGCTCTGAGCTATTTTCTATATTTTCTGTTTGATATGAATCTTTATATTAAATGATATGATTTTTATAACCCAATTTTTTCTTCTCTTATTATTAAGTTGAAAATGGCGATCTCCCGCTTCCAACGGGCATTTTTGCCTATTTTTCTTAGCTCGGGCCTATTTTTCTATATTTTTTCGGGAAGTTATGGATTTTTTTAAGTGATATGATATTTTAACCTAATTTTTTCTTCTTTAATTTTTTCAGTTGAAGTGGCAATCTCCCGATTCTAACTAACATTTTTGCGGATTTTTCTAAGCTCGGGGCTATTTTCTACATTTTTAGAAAGTTATGTATCTTTTTATTAAATGATTGTATTTTTATAGCTTAATTTTGTCTTCTCTTATTTTTAAGTTGAAGATGGCGATCACCCGGTTGCAACTGACAATTTTGCGTATTTTTGAGCTCGGTGCTATTTTCTACATTTTATGGAAGATATAGAACTTTTTATTAAATAATTTGATTTTATCGCCTACGTTAGCCTTCTTTTATTTTTTTCAATTGAAGACGGTGATCTCTCGGTTCCAACGAACATTTTTGCAGATTTTTCTGAGCTCCAGCCTATTTTATACATATTCTGGGAGATATGGATCTTTATATTAAATGATAAGATTTTTATGGTATAATTTTGTCTTCTCTTATTTCTCGGTTGAAGATGACGATCGCTCGGTTCCAATAGACATTTTTGAATATTATTCTGACCTCGGGGCTATTTTCTAAATTTTCTAGAATATATGTATCTTTTTATTAAATGATATTATGTTTGTCCTAATTTTGTCTTCTGTTATATTTCAGTTGAAGATGGCGATCTACCGCTTCCAACGGACATTTTTGCGGATTTTTATGAGCATGGTGCTATTTTCTATATTTTATGAAAGATAAGAATCTTTTTATTAAATGATATGATTTCTATAGCCTACATTTGTCTTCTCTTATTTTTTTAAGTTGAAGATAGCGATCTACCCGTTCCAACCGACATTTTTGCGGATTTTTCTTAGCTTGGGACTATTTTTCTACATTTTCTAAAGATATGGAAATTTTAATTAAATGATATGTTTTTTCGGCCCAATTTTGTCTTCTCTTTTTTCAGTTGAAGATAGCGATCTCCCGATTCCAATTTACATTTGTGCGGATTTTTTTGAACTCCGGGCTATTTTCTACATTATCTATAAGATATGGATCTTTATATTAAATGATATGATTTTTACTGCATAATTTTGGTTTCTCTTATTTTTCAGCAGAAGATGGAGATCTCCCTGTTCCAACAGACATTTTTGCGGATTTTTCTGAGCTCGGGGCTATTTTTGTACATTTTTGAGAAGTCATGATTTTTTATTAAATGATATGATTTTTGGTCAAATTTTGTCTTTTCTTATTTTTCAGCTGAAGATGGCGATCTCCTAGTTCCGACGAACATTTTTTAGGATTATTCTGACCTCGGGGCTATTTTCTAAATTTTCTGGAAGATATGGATCTTTTTATTAAATGATTTGATTTCTGGCCTAATTTTTCCTTTTCTTATTTTTCAGTTGAAGATGGCAATCTTCTATTTTCAACTAATATTTTTGCGGATTTTTCTGAACTCGGTGATATTTTCTACATTTTATGGAAGCTACACTACAACAAAACTAGTCATCTACAACTTCTATAGGATAACATTTTTATTTTGATAGTTGTAATAAATGTTTACCACAACTTTTT
>JAULAV010009329.1:0-12659 GCA_030789695.1 Scilla litardierei
TTTTGTCTTCTGAAGATGGCCATCTCCGGGTTCAAACGACATTTTTACGTATTTTTATATATTTTTCTGTCCAATGGGCTATTTTCTAAATTTTTGGAAGGTGTGGATCTTTTTATTAAATTATATGATTTTTGGCCTAAGTTTGTCTTCTCTTATTTTTTAATTGAAGATGGCAATCTCCCAGTTCCAATAGACATTTTTGCTGATTTTTCTGAGCTCGGTGCTATTTTCGACATTTTATGAAGATAAGTATCTTTTTATTAAGTGAAATGATTTTTATAACCTACGTTTGTCTTCTCTTATTTTTTAGTTGAAGATGACAATCTACCGTTTCCAATGGTCATTTTTGCTAAATTTTCTTAGTTTGGAGCAATTTTCTACATTTTCTGGAAGATATGCACCTTTTTATTAAATAATATGAGTATATGGCCTAATTTTGTCTTCTCTTTTTCAGTTAAAGATGTCGATCTCTCGGTTCCAACAAACATTTGAGGATTTTTCTGAGCTCCGGACTATTTTCTGCATTTTCTGTAAGATATGGACATTTTTATTAAATTATATGGTTCTTCAGCCGAATTTTTTCTTCTGTTTTTTAGTTGAAGGGGCCATCTCGGGGTTCAAACGAACATTCTTGCGTATTTTTTTGAGTTTGGGGCTATTTTCTGTATTTTGTGGAAGATATGAATATTTTTATTAAATGATAATATTTTGGCCTAATTTTGTCTTCTCTAATTTTTCAATTGAAGATGGCGTTCTCCCGGTTCCAACGGACATTTTTAGGGATTTTCCTAAACACCGGTTTATTTTCGAAATTTTCTGTAAGATATGAATATTTATATTAAATGATATACTTTTTAAGCCTAAATTTGTCTTCTTTTATTTTTCAGTTGAAGATGTCGATCTCCCGGTTCCAACGGAAATTTTTGTGGATTTTTCTCTACTCAGAACTATTTTCAAAAGTTCATTGAAGATATGGATCTTTTTATTAAATGATATGATTTTTATAGACGTAGTTTGTCTTCCCTTATTTTTCAGTTGAAGATGGCGATCTCCCGGTTCCAACAGACATTTTTGAGGATTTTTTTGACCTTGAGGCTATTTTCCAAATTTTCTGGAAGATATAAATATTTTTATTAAATGATAAAATTATTGGCCTAATTTGTCTTCCTTATTTTCCAGTTAAAGATGGCGATCTCTCGGTTCCAACGAACATTTTTTGGGATTTTTCTGAGTTACGGGCTATTTTCTACATTTTCTTTAATATATGAATCTTTATATTATAGACATGATTTTTATAACATAATTTTGTCTTCTATTATTTTTCAGTTGATGATAGCAATCTCCCGATTCCAACTGACATTTTTACGGATTTTTCTGAGATCGGTACTATTTTTCTACATTTTCGGAAAGTTATGGATCTTTTTATTAAATGATATAATTTTT
The DNA here is from genome assembly GCA_030789695.1 of Scilla litardierei. Classification (NCBI taxonomy): domain Eukaryota; kingdom Viridiplantae; phylum Streptophyta; class Magnoliopsida; order Asparagales; family Asparagaceae; genus Scilla; species Scilla litardierei. The sequence continues at coordinate 1,444 of JAULAV010009329.1, forward strand.
TGGCCTAAATTTGTCTTCTCTTATTTTTATGTTGAAGATGGAGATCTTTCAGTTCTAACAGACATTTTTTTGCGGATTATTCTGACCTCGAGGCTATTTTCTAAATTTTCTGGAAGATATGGATCTTTTTATTAGATTATAATATTTTTGGCCTTAGTTTGTCTTCACTTATTTTTCAATTGAAGATGACGATCTCCTGGTTCCAAAAGATATTTATGTCGATTTTTATAAGCTCGGTGCTATTTTCTACATTTTATGTAAGATATGTCTTTTTTTATTAAATGATATGATTTTTATAGCCTACATTTGTCTTCTCTTAATTTTTCAGTTGAAGATGGCGGTCTACACCGTTTCCAACAGACATTTTTGCTGATTTTTCTTAGAATGGGGCAATTTTTCTACTTTTCTGGAAGATGTGGACCTTTCTACTAAATGATAAGATTATTTGGCCTAATTTTGTCTTCTCTTTTTTAAGTTGAAGATGGCAATCTCCCAGTTCCAACAGACATTTTTGCGGGGTTTTTCTGAGCTTCGGACTATTTTCTACATTTTCTGTAAGATATGGACCTTTTTATTAAATGATATGGTTTTATAGCCGAATTTTGTCTTCTGAAGATGGCCATCTCAGGGTTCAAACGGAAATTTTTGCGTATTTTTCTGACCTCGGGGCTATTTTCTAAATTTTTTGGAAGGTATGGATCTTTTTATTAAAGTATATGATTTTTGGCCTAAGTTTGTCTTCTCTTATTTTTCAATTGAAGATGGCGATCTCCCAGTTCCAATAGACATTTTGCTGAATTTTCTTGAGCTCGGTGCTATTTTCGACATTTTAGGGAAGATATGTATCTTTTTATTAAATGGTATGATTTTTATAACCTATATTTATCTTCTCTTATTTTTTTCAGTTAAATATGGTAATCTACCATTTCCAATGGACATTTTTGCTGATTTTTCTTAGTTTGGAGCAATTTTTCTACATTTTCTGGAAGATATGTACCTTTTTATTAAATAATATGTGTATTTGGCCTAATTTTGTCTTCTCTTTTTTCAGTTGAAGATGTCGATCTCCATGTTCTACCGAACATTTGAGCGGATTTTTCTGAGCTCCGAACTATTTTCTGTATTTTTTGTAAGATATGGACATTTTTATTAAATGATATGGTTTTTACAGCCTAATTTTGTCTTCTTTTTTTAGTTGAAGAGTGCCATCTCCGGATTTAAACGAACACTCTTGCGTTTTTTTGAGTTCGGTGCTATTTTATCCCTTTTGTGAAAGATATGAATATTTTTATAAAATGATATCATTTTGGCCTAATTTTGTCTTCTCTAATTTTTCAGTTGAAGATGGCGTTCTCCTGGTTCCAACAGAAATTTTTAGGATTTTCTGAACTCCGTACTATTCTAATTTTCTGTAAGATTTGAATATTTATATTAAATGATATGCTATTTTAAGCCAAAAATTATCTTCTCTTATTTTTCAGTTAAAGATGTCGTTCTCCAGGTTCCAACGGATATCTGCTCAGAACTATTTCCAAAAGTTCATTGCATATATGGATCTTTTTATTAAATGATATGATTTTTGTAGACTAAGTTTGTCTTCGCTTATTTTTCAGTTGAAAATGGTGATCTCCCAGTTCCAACGGACATTTTTGCAGATTTATCCGAACTCGAACCAATTTTCCAAATTTTCTGGAAGATATAAATCTTTTTATTAAATGATATGATTTTTGGCCTAATTTGTCTTCCTTATTTTTCAGTTAAAGATGGCGATCTCTCGACTCCAACAGACATTTTTTGGGATTTTTTTTGAGTTACGGGCTATTTTCTACATTTTCTTTAAAATATGAATCTTTATATTATAGATATGATTTTTATAACCTACTTTTGTCTTCTATTATTTTTCAGTTGGAGATGGCACTCTCCTGATTCCAACTGACATTTTTTCGGATTTTTTAAAACGGTGCTATTTTTCTACATTCTCAGAAAGTTATGTATCTTTTAATTAAATGATATGATTTCTTTTGCCTAATTTTGTCTTCTCTTATTTTTTAAGTTGAAGATGGCAATCTCCCAGTTCTAACAGACATTTTTGCAGATTATTCTGACCTCATGGCTATTTTTGAAGATATAGATCTTTTTATGAAATTATATGATTTTTGGCCTAAGTTTGTCTTCTCTTATTTTTTTAATTGAAGAAGGCGATCTCCCAGTTCCAACCGACATTTTTGCATATTTTTTTAAGTTCGGTTCTATTTTCAACATTTTATGGAAGATATGGATCATTTTATTAAATGATATGATTTTTATAGCCTACGTTTCTCTTCTCTTATTTTTTCAGTTAAAGATGGTGATCTACTGGTTCCAATACAAATTTTTGCAGATTTTTCTTAGCTTGGCACTATTTTTCTACGTTTTCTGGAAAATATATACCTATGTATTAAATATTATGATTTTTTGGCCTAATTTTGTTTTCTCTTTTTTCAGTTGAAGATGGCGATCTCTCAGTTCCAACCGACATTTGTGCGGATTTTATTGAGCTCCAGGCTATTTTCAACATTTTATCTAATATTTGGATCTTTATATTAAACGATATAATTTTTTAGCCTAATTTTTCCTCTCTTACTTTTTTAGTTGAAAATGGCGATCTCCCGGTTCTAACAGACATTTTTACTAATTTTTCTGAGCTATGAGCTATTTTCGAAATTTTCTGGAAAATATTGATCATCTTATTAAATGATAGGATGTTTGGCCCAATATTGTCATCTTTTATTTTTCACTTGAAGGTGGTGATCTCCTGGTTCGAACAGATAATTTTTGCTGATTTTTCTGAGCTCCGAGCTATTTTCTACATTTTAAGGAAGATATGGATATTTTTATTCAATGGTATGATTTTTATAGTTTACATTTTTCTTCCTTTATTTTCAATTGAAGGTGGCGATCTACCAGTTCCAACGGACAATTTTGCGGATTTTTCTTAGTTTGGGGCAATTTTTCTACATTTTCTGGAAGATATTGACCTTTTTATTAAATGGTATTATTATTTTGCCTAATTTTGTCTTCTCTTTTTTTCAGTTGAAGATGGAGAACGCCCGGTTCAAACGGATATTTTTGTGGATTTTACTTTGCTCGGGGCTATTTTCTATATTTTCTGGAAGAAGTGGATCTTTTATTAAATGATATGATTTTTGGCATAATTTTGTTTTCTCGTATTCAATTGAAGATGGTGATCTCTCTACTCAAACGGATATTTTTGTAGATTTTACTTAGCTCGGATCTATTTTCTGCTTTTTCAAGAAGATATGGATCTTTTTATTAAATGATATGATTTTGGCACAATTTTTTCTTCTATTATTTTGCATTTGAAGATGGCGATCTCCCTGTTCCAATGGACATTTTTGTATATTTTTCTGAGCTCGAATCTACTTTCTGCATTTTCTAGAAGATATGGATCTTTTTATTAAAAGATATCATTTTTGCCTAATTTTGTCTTCTCTTATTTTTCAATTGAAGATGGCAATATCCAGTTCCAACGGACTTTATGTGGAGTTTTATGAGCTCGTGTTATTTTCCACATTTTATGGAAGATAAGTACATTTTTATTAAATGATATGATTTTTATAGCCAACGTTTCTCTTCTCTTATTTTTTTTAGTTGAAGTTGAGCATCTCCGGGTTCAAACGGAAATTTTTGCGGATTATTTTTGATCTTAGGGCTATTTTTCTACATTTTATGGAAGAATAGATCATTTTATTAAATGATATTATTTTTGGCCTAATTTTGTCTTCTCTTTTTTCGCTGAAGATGGCGATCTCCCAGTTCCAACAGACATTTTTGCGGATCTTGACCTCGAGGCTATTTTCTACATTTTCTGGAAGATATGGATCTTTTTATTAAATCATTTGATTTTTGGCATCATTTTATCTTCTTTTATTTTTCAGATGAAGATGGCGATATCCCAGTTCCAACGTATATATTTGCGAATTTTTCTAAGCTCTAGGCGATTTTCTACATTTTATATAAGATCTGCATCTTTATAATGAATGATTTGATTTTTATAGCCTAATTTTGTCTTCTCTGATTTTTCGGTTGAAGGTAGCATTCTCCCGATTTCAACGGACATTTTTACAGATTTTTCTGAGCTCGGGTCTATTTTCTGCATTTTCTGGAAGATATGGTTTTTATTAAATGATATCATTTTGGCCTAATTTTGTCTTCTCTTATTTTTCAGTTGAAGATAGCGATCTCCCTGTTGTAATGGATATTTTTGCAGATTTTTCTGTGCTCGGAGCTATTTTCTACGTATTATTGAGGATATGGATCTTTTTACTAAATGATATGATTTTGTTCGCCTAATTTTGTCTTCTCTTATTTTTCAGTTAAGAATGGCGATCACCTAGTTCCAGCAAACATTTATGCGGTTTTTTCTGAACTCGATATTATTTTTCTACATTTTCAGGAAGTTATGAAACTTTTTATCAAATGAAATTATTTTTGGCCTCATTTTGTTTTCTCTTATTTTCCAGTTCAAAATGGGGATCTCTCGGTTCCGTCGAACATTTTTCCCGATTTTTCTGAGCTTCAGGCTATTTTCGACATTTTCTGTAAGATATGAACCATTATATTAATTGATATGATTTTTGTAGCCCAATTTTTGTATTCAATTTTTTCGTTGAAAATCGTGATCTCCCGAGTCCAACAGACATTTTTGCGGATTTTTCAGAGAACGTGGCTATTTTTATACATTTTGGAAAGTTATGGATCTTTTTATTAAATGATATGATTTTTGTCCTAATTTTGTCGTTTAATTTTTTCGTTGAAGATGGCGATCTCTCGATCCAACGGATAGTTTTAGGGATATTTCTGAGCACCTGGCTATTTTCTAAATTTTCTGTAAGGTATGAATCTTTATATAAAATGATATGATTTTTAGCCTAATTTTGTCTTCACTTATTTTTCAGTTGAAGATGTCGATCTCCCGGTTCAACAGATATTTTTGCGGATTATTCTGAGCACGGAACTATTTCTATTTTTCAGTGAAGATATGGATCTTTTTATTGAATGATATGGTGTTATAGACTAAGGTTGTCTTCTCTGATTTTTCAATTGAAGACGGCGACCTTCCGGTTCCAACTGACATTTTTGCAGATTTTTCTGACATCGGGGCTATTTTCAAAATTCCCTAGAAGATATGGATATTTTTATTAAATGATATGATTTTTTTGCCTAATTTTGTTTCGTCTTATTTTTCAGTTGAAGATGTCGATCTTCCGGTTCCAACAGACATTTTGGAGATTTTTTTGAGCTCTGAGCCATTTTCTACATTTTAGGGAAGATATGGATCTTTTTATTAAATGATATGATTTTTTATGCTAAATTTTTCATCTCTTATTTTTTACATTGAAGATGGCGATCTCCCGATTCCAACGGACATTTTTGCGGACTTTTCTGTGATCTGTGCTTTTTCTAAATTTTTGGTAAGTTATGGATCTTTTTATTAAATGATATGATTTTTGGCCTAATTTTGTCTTTTCTTATTTTTAAATTGAAGATGGCGATCTCTCAGTTTCTAACGGACATTTTTGCAGATTATTCTAACCTCTATGCTATTTTCTAAATTTTCTTGGATGATATGATTCTTTTATTAAAATATATGATTTTTGGCCTAAGTTTGTCTTCTCTTATTTTTTTTAGGTGAAGATGGCGATCTATCAGTTCCAACTGAAATTTTTGCAGACTTTTTTTTCTTGGACTATTTTCTACTTTTTTTGTAAGATATGTATTTTGTTATTAAATGATATGATTTTTTTGGCCTAATTTTGTGTTCTCTTTTTTCAGGTGAAGATGGCGATCTCCTGGTTCCAACAGACATTTTTACGAGTTTTTTAGATCTCCATGCTATTTTCTACATTTTATGAAAGAGATGAATCTTTTTTATTAAAGGACATTATTGTTTGGCCTAATTTTGTCTTCTCTTATTTTTCAGTTGAAGATGGCGACTCCTAGTTCCAACAAATATTTTTACGGATTTTTCAGAGCTCAAGGCTATTTTCTATATTTTATGAAAGATATGAATCTTTTTATTAAGGGATATGATTTTTGGCCTAATTTTATCTTCTCTTATTTTTTTAGTTGAAGATGGCGATCTCCCGGTTCCAACAGACATTTTTGCGGATTTTTCTGAGTTTCAAGCTAGTTTCTACATTTTATGGAACATTTGGCTCTTTTTATTAAATGATATAATTTTTGTAGCCTAAGTTTGTCTTGTCTTATTTTGCAGTTAAAGATGGCGATCTCCCAGTTCCAACGGACATTTTTGCGGATTTTTCTGAGCTAGGGACTGTTTTCTATATTTTATGGTAGATATGTATCTTTTTATTGAATGATGTGATTTTTATAGCCTAAGTTTGTTTTCTCTTATTTTTCAGTTTAATATGCGATCTCCTATTTCTAAGGGACATTTTTGCTGATTTCTCTGACCCAGAGCTTATTTTCTATATTTTCTGGAAGATATAGATCTTTTTATTAAATAACATGATTGTTGGGCATAATTTTGTCTTCTCTTTTTTTCGTTGAATATGACAATCTCCCGGTTCCAACAGACCTTTTTGCAAATTTTTCTTAGCTCCGGGCAATTTTCTAAATTTTCTGTAAGACTTAGATCTTTATATTAAATGATATAATTTTTATAGTCTAATTTTGTCTTCTCTTATTTTTAAGTTCAAGATGACGATCTTTCGGTTCTAACAGAAATTTTTGCAGATTTTTCTTAGATCTTGGCTATTTTCTACATTTTTAAAATATATGGATCATTTTATTAAATGATATGATTTTGGGCTTATTTTGTCTTCTCTTATTTTTTTATTGAAGATGGCGATTTCCTAGTTCCAACAGATATTTTTGCGGATTTTTCTGAGCTCGGGACTATTTTCTATAGTTTATTGAAGATATGTATCTTTTATTAAATTATATGATTTTTATCGCCTAATTTTGTCTTCTCTTATTTTTTTTAGTTGAAAATGTCGATCTCCTGATTCCAACAGAAATTTTTGAAGATTTTTCTGAACTACATGCTATTTTCTACAATTTCTTTAAGATATGAATCTTTATTTTAAATGATATGATTTTTATGGCCTAATTTTGTCTTCTCTAGTTTTTTTCGTTGAAGATGGCTGACTCATCTCAAAATGTGTGAGCGCTACTCTCAAGTGTAGGAGTCGAACAAGTAATAATCCTGGTGAGTCCAGGTATCGTATCCATGGGACAACTGACCTACGAAACCACAAACTTCAGTTTATAAAGAGTACTAAAACGATAATAAACAACAACCTATCAGAGATATAAGTAATGGTGTCGATGGTTTAAAATTATAAAAGAGAATCATACGATAATTACGGTGAATTCGATACTAGGGACTAATATGGAGAGTATCTGTTGGTAGTGATTTCGTTAAGGTATGTGCAATTAATGATTATTAATATCTTTTCTATAACTCAACGTTTCGTCCGGCTAGGGCCCGGGAACATCGAAAGGTATGGTGATGAAGAGCGTAAAATAGTGCCAAAAAGTAATCACGTATATCATCGATTTCCTGAAGAAAATACGCACAAGTTCCCTCTCGGGTCACAATACATCCTCTCGGATCGTAGCATGAATAAGTCTTACTCAGATCATATTCGATTCAAGCTTGCCCACGTCTTCGTATAACATACCCAAACAAGATATATGTAATCAATGAAACATGCAATATAACGTGAATATAGGGCGAAAAGATATTGAAATCAATGATTACAACACTCTAACTACATCAACACCAACACATATAGAGATTAGCCACGCACGGAGAGAAAATAAACAATATTCATAGACAAATACATGCTCAAAGTCTCAAAATACGTGACAAATAATCCAAATGCAAGTCAAATACATGAACTACGATGCTAAAGATAGGAAACATATCACCAAATATCTCCAAATAGACCCTAGATCTCCTTCAGATGATAGCTCCTACCTCTGTCTCCAGGGCCTCCAAATCTCATGCCAAAATACGGCTCCTAGAGCCCCAAATATGCAAGAATACCCCCAAAACCCTAAAAATACGTATATATATGAGCATTGCAGGTTTGGGGACCTTAGCGGGTTTGAAACCTGCTTCATTATGTCGGTGCAAAATGTGAGCCGTTAGATCTGGGCGGGATTGCCTGTGGACGCGCCACGTGGCATGTGGGTCAGATCGTCGCCCGCAAAGCTGCGTTTCTTTGCGTTGCTGGCCGTTGGATTTTGATCAAATGGTGGTGATATCACCATGTCGCCACTTTGCTCTTGAACATGCGATGTTCGAGCAACTGCCCTGATTCTGCCACGTCGCCTGTATAACTTTCTTAATTCGAATCCAAATCGGGATGATTCACGGTCGTTGGATGATGATCTTGCGGCTTATAGCGTGCCGCGTCGCCCGCTTGTTGTGAGATGTCAGATTAGAGCAGGAGCATGTGGATGTGCACCATGTGTCCCATCATTTGAGCGGGCGTATATAAGCCATATTTCAAGCGTATTTATGCTGTATTTCTCTATTTAAAATGATATTCTGCATTCAAAAATTCATAACAATTAGCACAGATCTCAGAAAAATACAAATAAATAGTCATTGGAATCGTGAGATCGAGATCTTCGTACTAAAAATATAAAAAAGGGTAGAAATACTCAGTATATTGCTGTTTTGTGCATAGAATGAGAGTTTGCTCTAATAATTAAGAATATTCTAAATTCAATCATATTAGAGATCAAATACGTATCATATATGCACAAAATAGGTCTAAATGAGGTGTTTAATATGCAATATTCAACCCGAATCATACCCCCCAACTAGCGATTTGCTAGTTCCTAGCAAAAAGAGCGATTAGATTGGATGATTAATAAAATTATAAATTATATCAATCACTTATGGCATGGCTTAATAATACGGTTTCCAACATGATATTGACCATCAATATACACAATCCATGAATAAGATCAATCACATAATATTTTCTCTAATTTAATTTGAGTAAATAACATGCGAGCATCGTTTTACGCAAGCGAAAGTATAACACGTCGTTATATTCTAGTTTTCATATTTCCAAGGAATTGGCATTTCAAAAAGATCGTTCAAATCATGGGTATTGAAGTTGCTTAGTTTATTCACCATTTTTTTTCTTTTTTGACGACTTAGAATAATACATGTAACGAGCTTTCAGTTAATGACTCCTAGGCCAGAAGGCCTTCAGGCATTAGGCTTAGAAGAGCCCCTCGAACTTAATAACTCGAATCATCTAAGTTTTATTTTCTCCCTCTTTTTTGGATGTACTCCCCATTAATCCATCTATCGACACCAATCTCCAATGCTTCTTGAGGCACGAAGACCCAGTTAATTAATGAACTCAAGGGAACGATGCATTTTTTCTTTTTCTATTTTTTTATTTTTTCATAAGCAACTAAACACCCATTTTTCGAGCAAAAAAATTAATAATAAAGGCCAAATTTCTCTTCAGCTTGAAGACTATCTAATAAATCGTGTATACTTAAGCTTTTGCTTCACAATAGCATGCATGAAATAAATTTAAACTATTTCGAGATATTAATCATTGCAATTGAAAGTTTTCATGAATAACATATTAACGAGTAATTCCATGAAGGAAAAATAATTAATTCAAGCCATAAACAATTTTTAGAACTCAATCAATGCATAATCATCTGCATTTGTGGTATGTGAAGGAGTTTTAAATGACGAGAATTTGTGATTTGTTCTTTTCTTTTGCTTTATTTATAAAAATCCAAAGGTCTCATACACTCCCCCCAACTAAAGATGGACATTGTCCTCGATGTCTAAGAGGGTACGAGTTTATTCAAAAGCAAACATCCGAAACGAGCATATAAAAAATTTATACTAATGGAAAGAACACTCCGTGGTCAAATGGTGGATCACGGATCCTTAATGGTTGAGGAAGTTGTTCTATTTGCTCCTTGCGCTCCTCGCGAGTATTCTTTCTCCACTCACTTCCTTATGGTCAAGCATCAACACAACCCAGTATATCTCCTCCATATGTGTATGTTTTTCTTGCATGAGATACGTTGTGTCAAATAAAGATGGACGAAATTGATTATCCATAAAGGCTTGCCATAATGGGTCGTCATAAACGATAAAAGGTTTTAAAGCTAATTGACCACCATCTGAATCTAAAAAATTTGGAATTAAAATTTGAGATTCAGAACTATAGTGTATAGGTTCATGAGAATTTCCCTGAAAAGGATCGCTATTCTTGATTTGATACTCTGCTTCAGGATGAGGTGGAAGTGGCTGCTGAAACATATTTGTGGGGATGTATGGCTCGGGCTCCAATGTAGTCTGTAAGCTCTCTCCCTCGCTCATATCTTCCTCTTCATAGCAGTGATAACCTGTAGCAGTCCATCCAATCTACTCGTACTCCTCAGGTGAGGCAGATGATTCTGAAGGAAGACATGGTTCAGGTTCAATGATTTTACTCTCGCCATCACTTGTCTCCACTCCATCTTCATCATCGTCAAAATGGAAATGCATCGTGTCACCCATATAGTCTATATGCACCCCATCACACATCTCCTCATGCTCATCTAAGTAGTTCTGATGCTACATCTCATATGTTTTCTCTTGGTGCTCTATAGGATCGCATCGGTAATAACTCTAAGGTAACTCCTCAGGTTGTCCCTGGACCTGCTGAGATGTGTCTACGAAAGGAATGCTCGGGCCATCATCCTCATATCTTGGAGATTGATCCTCAGATGGCACGGTTCTCTCTTGCACTGCAAGGTCCTGCAAGTACCAGCATGCATCCTATGTCGTATATGAAAAGAATTCTCCATTGCAGCTCTTCTGCACGAAATCCAGTGTAGGAGGGAGTAATCCTGTGTAGAAAATCTGCATGAGATGATCATCGTGGAAGCTATGGGATGGGCACACAAGCATTAAATCGTTGAACATCCTCAAATCCTGATGGTAGGCCTCCCCATCAGCTTGGATGAAGTTCGCAATCTGTTGCTTCATAGCCTGATGCCTCTATGCTTGCCACAGAAAGGAGGCAAGAATCTCTTAAGGAAGTCAGCCTGAAAGGATAACCAAGTAAATAATGAGTCATGAGGTAAAGCATCAAACCAAGATATAGCATTGTCTCTTAAAGAATACGGGAAATCTTTAATACATAGTC
>JAULAV010009332.1:0-17944 GCA_030789695.1 Scilla litardierei
GGATCTTTTAATTAAATTAGATGATTTTTGGCATAATTTTGTCTTCTCTTATTTTCAGTTGACGATGGCGATCTCCCGGTTCCAAAGGACATTTTTACGGTTTTTTCTGAGCTCAGGGCTATTATCTACATGTTATGAAAAATATGTCTCTTTTAATGGAATGATATGATTTTTGGCCTAATTTTGTCTTCTCTTATTTTTCAATTGAAGACGGAGATTTCCCGGTTCCAACGGACATTTTTGCAGAGTATTCTGACCTTGTATCTATTTTCTAAATTTTTGGGAAGAAACGGATCTTTTTATTAAATGATAAGATTTTTCGGCCTAATTTTGTATTCTCTTAATTTTTTTAAAGTTGTAGCTGGCGATCTCCCGGTTGCAACCGATAGTTTTGATTATTTTTTATGCTCGAGGCTATTTTTCTACAATTTATTAAGATATATATCTTTTTTATACGATATGATTGTTATTGCCTAATTTTGCATTCTTTTATTTTTTTTCCGTTAAATATGGAGATGTCCCTGTTTGAACGGACCTTTTTGCGATTTTTTCTGAGCTTTGAGCAATTTTGTACATTTTCTGTAAAATATGGATCTTTATATTAAATGATATAATTGTTATAGCCTAATTTTGTCTTCTAATATCTTTCTTTGCTCAGGTCTATTTTCTTTATTTTACGGAAGAAATGGATCTTTTTAAATTATATAATAATTTTTATATCGTAATTTTTCTTCTCTTATTTTTCAGTTAAGTATGGCAATCAGCCGGCTCTAACAGATATTTTTTCGGATTTTTTCTAAACTTGAGACGATTTTTCTACATTTTCAGTGAAATTGGGATTTTATTAAATGATATGATTTTTGGCCTAATTTTGTCTTCATTTATTTTTTCGTTTAAGATGGCCATCTCCCAATTCTAATAGACATTCTTAGCTCCGAGCTGTTTTCTACATTTTCTGGAAGATAAAAATATTTTTATTAAATGATATGATTTTTATAGCCTAATTTTGTCTTCTCCTATATTTAAATTAAACATGGCGATCTCCATGTTCTAACAGATATTTCTGCGGATTATTCTGACCTCAGGAAGATTTTCTAAATTTTCTGGAAGATATGGATCTTTTTATTAAATTTGATGCTTTTTGGCCTAAGTTTGTCTTCTCTTATTTTAAGTTGAAGATGGCAATCTCCAGGTTCGAACAGACATTTTGCGGATTTTATGGGCTCGGTGCTATTTTCTACATTTTATCCAGATCTTCAATTATTTTTTCGTTTAAGATGGAGATCTCCCGATTCTAATAGACATTCTGAGCTTCGGGCTGTTTTCTACATTTTCTGGAAAATATGAATCTTTTTACTAAATGATATGATTTTATAGCCTAATTTTGTCTTCTCTGATAACTACGTCGAACATGGCGATCTCCCGGTTCGAACGGATATTTTTGCGGATTATTCTGATCTCAAGGCTATTTTCTAAATTTTCTGGAAGATATGGATCTTTTAATTAAATTAGATGATTTTTGGCATAATTTTGTCTTCTCTTATTTTCAGTTGACGATGGCGATCTCCTGGTTCCAAAGGACATTTTTACGATTTTTTCTGAGCTCGGGGCTATTATCTACATGTTATGAAAGATATGTCTCTTTTTATGAAATGATATAATTTTTGGCCTAATTTTGTCTTCTCTTATTTTTCAATTGAAGACGGAGATTTCCCGGTTCCAACGGACATTTTTGCAGAGTATTCTGACCTTGTATCTATTTTCTAAATTTTTGGGAAGATACGGATCTTTTTATTAAATGATAAGATTTTTCGGCCTAATTTGGTATTCTCTTATTTATTTTAAAGTTGTAGTTGGTGATCTCCCGGTTGCAACCGATATTTTTGATTATTTTTTTGTGCTCGAGGCTATTTTTCTACAATTTATTAAGATATATATCTTTTTTATACGATATGATTTTTATTGCCTAATTTTGCATTCTTTTATTTTTTTTCGTTAAATATGGAGATCTCCCTGTTTGAACGGACCTTTTTGCGATTTTTTCTGAGCTTTGAGCAATTTTGTACATTTTCTGTAAAATATGGATCTTTATATTAAATGATATAATTGTTATAGCCTAATTTTGTCTTCTAATATTTTTCTTCGCTCAGGTCTATTTTCTTTATTTTACGGAAGAAATGGATCTTTTTTAAATTATATAATAATTTTTATATCGTAATTTTTCTTCTCTTATTTTTCAGTTAAGTATGGCAATCAGCCGGTTCTAACAGATATTTTTTCGGATTTTTCTAAACTTGAGACGATTTTTCTACATTTTCAGTAAGATCAGGATTTTTATAAATGATATGATTTTTGGCCTAATTTTGTCTTCATTTATTTTTTCGTTTAAGATGGCCATCTCCCAATTCTAATAGACATTCTTAGCTCCGAGCTGTTTTCTACATTTTCTGGAAGATAAAAATATTTTTATTAAATGATATGATTTTTATAGCCTATATTTGTTTTCTCCTATATTTAAATTAAACATGGCGATCTCCATGTTCTAACAGATATTTCTGCGGATTATTCTGACCTCAGGAAGATTTTCTAAATTTTCTGGAAGATATGGATCTTTTTATTAAATTAGATGCTTTTGGCCTAAGTTTGTCTTCTCTTATTTTTAAGTTGAAGATGGCAATCTCCAGGTTCCAACAGACATTTTGCGAATTTTATGGGCTCGGTGCTATTTTCTACATTTTATCCAGATCTTCATTTATTTTTTCGTTTAAGATGGAGATCTCCCGATTCTAATAGACATTCTGAGCTTCGCGCTGTTTTCTACATTTTCTGGAAAATATGAATCTTTTTATTAAATGATATGATTTTATAGCCTAATTTTGTCTTCTCTGATAACTAAGTCGAACATGGCGATCTCCCCGGTTCTAACGGATTTTTTGCGGATTATTCTGATCTCAGGGCTATTTTCTAAATTTTCTCGAAGATATGGATCTTTTAATTAAATTAGATGATTTTTGGCATAATTTTGTCTTCTCTTATTTTCAGTTGACGATGGCGATCTCCCGGTTCCAAAGGACATTTTTACGGTTTTTTCTGAGCTCAGGGCTATTATCTACATGTTATGAAAGATATGTCTCTTTTTATGGAATGATATGATTTTTGGCCTAATTTTGTCTTCTCTTATTTTTCAATTGAAGACGGAGATTTCCCGGTTCCAACGGACATTTTTGCAGAGTATTCTGACCTTGTATCTCTATTTTCTAAATTTTTGGGAAGATACGGATCTTTTTATTAAATGATAAGATTTTTCGGCCTAATTTTGTATTCTCTTATTTTTTAAAGTTGTAGCTGGCGATCTCCCGGTTGCAACCGATATTTTTGATTATTTTTTTATGCTCGATGCTATTTTTCTACAATTTATTAAGATATATATCTTTTTTATATGATATGATTGTTATTGCCTAATTTTGCATTCTTTTATTTTTTTCGTTAAATATGGAGATCTCCCTGTTTGAACGGACCTTTTTGCGATTTTTATCTGAGCTTTGAGCAATTTTGTACATTTTCTGTAAAATATGGATCTTTATATTAAATGATATAATTTTATTGCATAATTTTGTCTTCTAATATTTTTTTTTTCGCTCAGGTCTATTTTCTTCATTTTACTGAAGAAATGGATCTTTTTTAAAATTATATGATTTTTATATCGTAATTTTTTCTTCTCTTATTTTTCAGCTATGTATGGTAATCTGCAGGTTCCAACAGATATTTTTTTGGATTTTTCTGAACCCGAGACGATTTTTCTACATTTTCAGTAAAAGATAATGATTTTTTATTAAATGATATGAAATTTGGCCTAATTTTGTCTTCATTTATTTTTTCATTTAAGATGGCGATCTCCCGATTCTAATAGACATTCTGAGCTCCGGGCTGTTCTCTACATTTTCTGGAAGATAAAAATATTTTTATTAAGTGATATGATTTTTATAGCCTAATTTTGTCTTCTCCTATATTTAAATTAAACATGGCGATCTCCATGTTCTAACAGATATTTCTGCGGATAATTCTGACCTCAGGAAGATTTTCTAAATTTTCTGGAAGATATGGATCTTTTTATTAAATTAGTTGCTTTTGGCCTAAGTTTGTCTTCTCTTATTTTTAAGTTGAAGATGGCAATCTCCAGGTTCCAACAGACATTTTGCGGATTTTTATGGGCTCGGTGCTATTTTCTACATTTTATCCATATCTTCATTTATTTTTTCGTTTAAGATGGCGATCTCCCGATTCTAATAGACATTCTGAGCTCCGGGCTGTTTTTTACATTTTCTGGAAGATATAAATCTTTTTATTAAATGATATGATTTTTATGGCGTAATTTTTTCTTCTCTTATATTTAAGTTGAACATGGCGATCTCCCGGTTCTAACGGATATTTTTGCGGATTATTCTGATCTCAGGGCGATTTTCTAAATTTTCTGGAAGATATGGATCATTTTATTAAATTAGATTATTTTTGGCCTATGTTTGTCTTCTCTTATATTTCAGTTGACGATGGTGATCTCTCGGTTCCAAAGGACATTTTTACGGTTTTTTCTGAGCTCAGGGCTATTAACTACATTTTATGAAAGATATGGCTCTTTTTATGAAATGATATGATTTTTTGGCCTAATTTTGTCTTCTCTTATTTTTCAATTGAAGATGGAGATCTCCTGTTTCCAACGGACATTTTTGCAGAGTATTCTGACCTCGTATCTATTTTCTAAATTTTCTGGAAGATATGGATCTATTTGTTAAATGATATGATTTTAGCCTAATTTTGTCTTCTCTTATTTTTCAGTTGAAGATGGCGATCTCTCGGTTCCAACGGACATTTTTGCAGATTTTTCTGAGATCGGTAATATTTTCTATATTTTGTGGCAGATATGGATCTTTTTAAATGATATGATTTTTATATCCTATGTTTATCTTCTCTTATTTTTTTAGTTGAAGATGGTGATCTACCGACTTCAACGAAATTTTTTGCTGATTTTTCTTAACTGGGGTACTTTTCTACATTTTCTGAAAGATATGAATCTTTTCATTAAATGATATGCTTTTGGCCTAATTTTGTCTTCTCTTTTTTCAGTTGAAGATTGCGATCTCTCCCATTTCCAACGGATATTTATGCAGATTTTTCTGAGCTCCAGGCTATGTTCTACATCTTTTTGAATTTGAAGATAACAATCTCCCAGTTCCAATGGACATTTGTGCAGTTTTTTGAGCTTCGAGCTATTTTATACATTTTTTTGTAAAATATGAATTTTTTTAAATGATATGATTTTTCTAGCCTAATTTTGTCTTCACTTATTTTTCTTTGAAGATGGCGATTTTCCAGTTCCAACGGATACTATTGCAGATTTTTCTGTGCTTGGGGCTATTTTTCTACGTTTTCGGGAAGTTATAGATATTTTTATTAAATGATATGATTTTAAGGCCTAATGTTTTCTTCCCTTATTTTTTTCGTTGAAGATAGCGATTTCCCGGTTCCAACGAACATTTTTGCGGATTTTTCTGAGCTTCGAGCTATTTTCTAGATTTTCTGTAAGGTATGAATCTTTATATTAAATGATATGATTTTATTGCCTAATTCTGGCTTCTTTGATTTTTAAGTTGAAGATGGAGATATCCTGGTTCCGACATCTATTTTTGCAGATTTTTCTAAGCTCGGAACTATTTTCTACAGTTTATTGAAAATACGCTTCTTTTTATTAAATGATATGATCTTTATAGACTAAGTTTGTCTTCTGTTATTTTTTAGTTGAATATGACGATCTCTCGATTCCAACGGATATTTTTGCAGATTTTTTGAGCTCCGTGCTATTTTCAATATTTTTGTAAGGTATGAATCTTTATATTAAATGATACGATTTTATAGCCTAATTTTTTCTTCTCTTATTTTTAAGATGAAAATGGCGATCTCCCGGTTCCAACAAACATTTTTGCGGATTTTTCTGAGCTCCAGGCTATTTTCTACAATTTCTATAAGATATGTATCTTTATATTAAATGGTATAATTTCTATACCCTAATTTTGTTTCTCTTATTTCTCAGTTGAAGATGGCGATCTCTCGGTTCCAACGGACATTTTGTCGATTTTTCTGAGCTCGGAGCTATTTTCTACATTTTCTGGAAGATATGTATCTTTTTATAACATGATGCGATATCTCTCAGTTTTACGGATATTTGTTCGGATTTTTTGATCTCCGGGCTATTTTAAACATTTAATGTATTACATGGATCTTTAGGTTAAATGATATGATTTGCATAACTTAATTTTGTCTTCTCTTATTTTTCAGTGGAAAATGGCGATATTCCAGTTGCAACACACATTTTTACGAATTTTTCTGAGCTCGGAACTATTTTTCTACATTTTCGAAAAGTTATGTATCTTTTTATTAAATGATATGATTTTTTGACCTAATTTTGTCTTCTCTATTTTTTCAGTCGAAGATGGTGATCTACCGTTTCCAATGGACATTTTTACGGATTTATTTAACCGCGGGGATATTTTCTAAATTTTCTGGAAGATATTGACCTTCTTATTAAATAATTTGATTTTTGGCCTAATTTTATCTTCTTTTATTTTTTAGTTGAAGATGGCAATCTTCCGGTTCCAACGGACATTTTTGCTGATTTTTCTGAGCTCAGTGCTATTTTCTATATTTTATGGAAGATATGAATCTTTTATTAAATGATTTGATTTTTATAGCCTACGTTTGTCTTCTCTTATTTTTTCAGTTGAAGATGGTGATTACCGGTTCTATCAAACATTTTAGCTAATTTTTCTTAGCTTCAGACAATTTTTCTACATTTTCTGGAAGATATGGACCTTTTTATTAAGTGTTATGATCTCCGGCCTATTTTGTCTTCTCTTTTTTCAATTGAACATGGCGATTTCCCGGTACCAAATGACTTTTGTGCGGATTTTTCTGAGCTACGGGCTATTTTCTACATTTTCTATTAGATACAGACTTCTTATTAAATGATATTATTTTTATAGCCTAATTGTGTCGTCTTTTATTTTACAGTTTAAGATGGTGATCTCCCCGGTTCAAACTGATATTTTTATGGATTTTACTTAGCTTGGAGCTATTTTCTGTATTTACTGGAAGATAACATTCTTTTGTAAATGATTTGATTTGGCATAATTCTGTCTTCTTATATTTTCAGTTGAAGATGACGATCTCTATGTTCCAACGGACATTTTTGCCTATATTTCTGACCTCGGAGATATTTTCTGCATTTTCTGTAAGATATGGATCTTTTTAATAAATGATATCATTTTTGGCCCAATATTGTCTTCTTTTATTTTTTTAGTTGAAGATGGCAATCTCCCTGTTGCAACATCCCTGTTGCAAAAGACATTTTTGTGGATTTTTCTATCCTCTGAGTTATTTTCTACATTTTATTGAAGATATGGATCTTTTTATTAAATGATATGATTTTTAACCTAATTTTGTCGTCTCTTAATTTTCAATTGAAGATGGCGATCTCCCAGTTCCAACGGACATTTTTACGGATTTTTGTGACCTCGGGACTATTTTTCTTAATTTTTTGGAAATTATGGACCTTTTATTAAATCATATGATCTTTGGCCTAATTTTGTCTTCTCTTATTTTTCTGTTGAAGATGGCAATCTTCCGGTTCCAATGGACATTTTTGCAGATTATTCTGACATCGGGGCTATTTTCTAATTTTTTTGAAAGATATGCATCTTTTTATTAAATAAAACGAATTTTGACCTAATTTTGTCTTCACTTATTTTTTCAGTTGAAGATGGCGTTTTGCTGGTTCCAACGGATATTTTGCGGATTTTTCATAGCTTGGTGTTATTTTCGACATTTTAAGGCCAAATATGGATAATTTTATTAAATGATAAGATTTTTATATCCTATGTTTGTCTTCTCTAATTTTTTCAGTTGAATATGGCTATCTACCGGTTCCAACGGACATTTTTACTGGTTTTTCCAAGCCTGAGGCTATTTTCTACAGTTTATGGAAGATATATATCATTTTATTAAAAGAAATGATTTTTTGGCCTAATTTTTTCTACTTATATTTTTCATTTTATGATGGCATTCTCCCGGTTCCAACAGGCATTTTTGCCGATTTTTTGACCTATAGGCTGTTTTCTACATTTTCTGAAAGATATGGATCTTTTTAATAAATAATATGATTTTTTGGCCTAATTTTATCTTCTCATATTTTTCATAGAAAGATGACGATCTCCCGGTTCCAACTGATATTTTTACGGATTTTCCTGAAATCGTGGCTATTTTTTTACATTTTATGGAAGATATGAATCATTTATTACGTAATAATGGCCTAGTTTTGTCTTCTCTTATTTTTCAGTTGAAGATGGAGTTCTCCCGGTTCCGACAGATATTTTTGCGGATTTTTTGTCTTAGAGGCTATTTTCTACTTTTTCTGGAAGAGATAGATCTTTTTATTATATGATTTGATTTTAAGCCTAATTTTGTCTTCTCTTATTTTTCAGATGAAGATGGCGATCTCTTGGTTCCAACTAACATTTTTGCTGTTTTTTCAAACTCCTGCCTATTTTCTACATTTTATATAAGATATATATCTTTAAATTAAAAGATATGATTTTTGTAGCCTAATTTTGTCCACTCTTATTTTTCAGTTGAAGATGACGATCTTCCGGTTCAAACAGACATTTTTGCATATTTTTCTTAGATTTTGGCTTTTTTCTACATTTTCTAGAAGTTCTAAATGTTTATTAAATAAAATGATTTTTGGCCTAATTTTGCCTTCTCTTTTTTAAGTTGAATATTGCGATCTTCTGGTTACAACGGACATTTGTGCGGATTTTTCTGAGCTCGGTACTATTTTCTATATTTTATGGCAATACGTATCTTTTTTATTAAATGATATGATTTTTTGCCTAATTTTGTCTTCTTGTAATTTTCAGTTGGAGACATCGATCTTCCAGTTCTAACAGACATTTCTTTGGATTTTTATGAGCTCCGATATATTTTCTAAATTTTCTGTATGATATGAATCTTTATATTAAATGATATAATTTTTATAACCTAATTTTTCGTCCCTTTTTATTCAGTTGAAGATGGAGATCTCAGTTTCCAACGGACATTTTTGCTGATTTCTCTGAGCTCGGGGCTATTGTTCTACATTTTAGGGAAGTAATGGATCTTTTTTATTAAATGATATTAATTTTTGGCCTAACCTTTTCTTCTCTTATTTTTCAGTTGAAGATGGCAATCTCCCGGTCCCAACGAACATTTTTGCAAATGTTTTTGAGCTTCGAGCCATTTTCTACATTTTCGGAAAGTTATGAATCTTTTTATTAAATAATATGATTTTTATATCTTATTTTGTCTTCTCTTATTTTTCAGTTGAAGATGACGATCTCCCGGTTCCAACGAATTTTGCGTATTTTTTGAGCTCGATGCTATTTTCTACATTTTATGGAAGATATAGAACTTTTTTATTAGATAATTTGATTTTTATAGCCTATGTTTGTTTTCTCTTATTTTTTCAGTTGAAGATGACGATCTCCAAGTTCCAACGAACATTTTTGCATATTTTTCTTAGCTTAAGGCTATTTTCTACTTTTTCTGGAAGATATGGATCTTTTTATGAAATGAAATGATTTTTTTAATTACGTCTATTCTTTTTAAAATTTGAAGATGGGAATCTCCCGGTTCCAATGTACATTTATGCAGATTTTTTAAGCTATGGGCTCTTTTCTACATTTTTTGTGTAATATGAACCTTTATATTAAATGATATGATTTTTGTAACCTAATTTTGTCTTCTCTTATTTTTTTAGTTGAAAATAGCGATTTCCTAGTTCAAGTGGTCATTTTTGCTTATTTTTTTGAGCTCGGGGGCTATTTTTATACATTTTCGAGAAGTTATGGACCTTTTTATTAAATGATATGATTTTTGACCTAATTTTGACTTCTCTTATTTTTCATTTGAAAATGGCGATCTCCCAGTTCCAACAGACATTTTTGCTGATTTTTATAAGCTCGATGATATTTTCTACATTTTATAAGAGATAAGTGTCTTTTTATTAAATGATACGAATTTTGTAACCTACATTTGCCTTCTCCTATTTTTTTAGTTGAAGATGGCGTTCTACCTGTTCCAGCGGACATTTTTGTGGATTTTTCTTAGCTTGAGGCTATTTTTCTAAAATTTTTTGGGAGATATGGATATTTTTATTAACTGATATGATTTTTTCGCCTAATTTATCTTCTATTTTTTCAGTTGAAGTAGGCGATCTTTTTGTTCCAATTTACATTTGTGCGGATTTTTTTGAGTTCCGAGCTATTTTCTACATTCTTAAATAAGATATGGATCTTTTTATTAAATGATATGATTTTTAGCCTAATTTTGTCTTTTCTTATTTTTCACTTGAAGATGACGATCTCCCAGTTCCAATGGAATTTTTTGCGGATTATCCCGACCTAGGCCCTATTTTCTAAATTTTCTGGAAGATATGAATCTTTTTATTAAATGATTTGATTTTGACCTAATTTTACCTTCTCTTATTTTCAGGTGAAGATAGCGATCTCCCGGTTCCAACCAATGTTTTTGTGGATTTTTCTGAGCTCGGTGCTATTTTCTACATTTTATGTAAGATATGTATATTTTTATTAAATAAGATGATTTTTAGGCTATGTTTTTCTTCTCTTATTTTTTTATTTAAAGAAGGCGATCTACGGTTCCAACTGACATTTTTTCAGACTTTTCTTAGTTTGATACTATTTTCTGTAAGATATGAACCTTTTATTAATTGGTAAGATTTTTTGGCCTGATTTTGTTTTCTCTTTTTTAGTTGAGGATGGTGATCTCCCGGTTCCAACGAACGTTTGTACAGATTTTTCAGAGTTCCATGATATTTTCTACATTTTATGAAATTTATGAATCTTTTTATTAAATGATATGATTTTTTCGTCTAATTTTTGTCTTCTCTTATTTTTCAATTGAAGATTGTGATTTCCCAGTTCTCACGAAAATATTGTTCTTTTTATTAAATGATATGATTTTTATAGTCTCAGTTTATCTTATCTTATATTTCAGTTAAACATGGCGATCTCTCGATTCCGACAGATATTTTTGAAGATTTATCTGAGCTTGGGGATATTTTCTATATTTTTTGGAAGATATGAATCTATTAATTAAGTGAAACGATTTTTTTAAAAACTAAGTTTGTTTCCACTTAATTTTCTGTTGAAGATGGCAATTTCCCAGTTCCAACGGACATTTTTACGGATTTTTCTGGGCTCGAGACAATTTTCAACTATTAATTGAAGATATGGATCTTTTAATTAAATGAAATTATTTTTATAGCCTAAGTTTTTCTTCTCTTATTTTTTAGTTAAAGATGGTGCTCTCCCGGTTCCAACGGATATTTTTGTGGATTTTTGTGAGCTCAGAAAAAATTTCTGTATTTAATTGAAGATATCGTTTTATTAAATGATATGATTTTTATAGCCTAAGTTTGTATTCTTTTATTTTTCAGCTGAAGATGACGATCTTCCGGTTTCAACGGAAATTTTTGTCGATTTTTCTGATATGATTATTTTAAAGGACATGATTTTTGGCCAAATTTTGTCATCTCTTATTTTTTTTTCAGTTGAATATGGAGATCTCCCGTCTCCAATGACATTTTTGTGGATTTTTCTTAGCTTGAACCTATTTTTCTACCTTTTCTGGAAGATACAGATCTTTTTATGAAATAATATGATTTTTGGCCTAATTTTGTCTTCTCTATTTTTCAGATGAAGATGGCGATCTCCCAACGAAGATTTTTGCGGATTTTTCTGAGCTCCGGGCTATTTTTTATTTTTTGTAAGATATGAATCTTTATATTTAATTATACAATTTTCATAGCCTAATTTTGTAGTCTCTTATTTTTAGGTTGAAGATTGCGATTTCCCCGGTTCTAACGAACATGTTCCAGATGTATTTTGAGCTCTGTGCTATTTTCTACATTTTATGGAATATATAGAACTTTTTATTGAATGATATGATTTTCATAGCCAAATTTTGTCTTCTCTTATTTTTCAGTTGAAGATTACGATATCCTGGTTCCAACGAACATTTTTTCAGATTTTTTTGAGATCGGTGCTATTTTCTACATTTTATGGAAGATATAGAACTTTTTTATAGCCTTCATTTGTCTTCTCTTATTTATTTAGTCGAAGATGGCAATCTCCCAGTTCCAACGAAAATTTTTGTGGATTTTTCTGAGCTCCAAGATATTTTCTACATATTCTGAAAGATATGAATCTTTATATTAAATGATATGATTTTTATGGTTTAATTTTGTCTTCTCTTATTTTTCAGTTGAAGATGTCGATCTCCCAGTTCCAACGGACATTTTGGCAGATTTTTCAGTTGAAGATAGTGATCTCCCAGTTCCAACGGACATTTTATCGTATTTTTTGAACTAGAGGCTATTGTCTACATTTTCTGGAAGATATGAATCTTTTTATTAAATCATTGATTTTTTTGGCCTAATTTTGTCTTTTCTTACTTTTCAGATGAAGATGCCGATCTCCCGGTTCCAACGAACATTTTTACGAATTTTTCTAAGCTACATGCTATATGGATATTTATATTAAATGATATGAATTTTATACCTAATTTTGTCTGCTTTTATATTGCATTTTAAGATGGTGATCTCCCGGTTCAAACGGACGTTTTTTTACGGATTTTAATTAGCTCGGAGCTATTTTTTGTATTTTCTGGAAGATATCGTTCTTTTATTAAATGATTTGATTTTTGGCATAATTTTGTCTTTTTGTATTTTTTGTATTCTCTCTGTTCCAACGGACATTTTTGCCGATTCTTCTGAGCTCGAGGCTATTTTCTGCATTTTCTGTAAAATATGGATCTTTTTATTAAATGATTACATTTTGGCCTAATGTTGTCTTCTTTATTTTTTTTAGTTGAAGATGGCGATCTCTCTGTTGCAACAGACATTTTTGAGTATTTTTCTGTGCTTCGAGCTATTTTCTATATTTTATTGAAGATATGGATCTTTTTATTAAATGATATGATTTTTAACCTAATTTTATCTTCTCTTATTTTTCAATTGAAGATGGCGATCTCCCGGTTCCAACGGATATTTTTGCGGATTTTTCTGAGCTCGGGACTATTTTTCTACATTTTCTAGAAGTTATGAATCTTTTTATTAAATGATATGATGTTTGGCCTAATTTTGTCTTCTCTTATTTTTCTATTGAAGATGGCAATCTTCTGTTTCCAAGGGACTTTTTTGCTGATTATTCTGAAATCAGGGCTATTTTCTAAATTTTCTGAAAGATTTGCATCTTTTTATTATATAATATGATTTTTGACCTAATTTTATCTTCTCTTACTTTTAAGTTAAAGATGACAATCTGTCGATTCCGACAGACATTTTTGCAGATTATTCCGACCTTGGCTCTATTTTCTAAATTTTCTGGAAGATAAGCATCTTTTTATTAAATGATATGTTTTTTAGCCTAATTTTGTCTTCACTTATTTTTTAGTGGAAAATGGCAATCTGCCGGTTCCAATGGATATTTATGCAAATTTTTCGCAGCTTGGTGCTATTTTCCACATTTTATGCAAAATATGGATCATTTTATTAAATGATAGGATTTTCATATCCTATGTTTGTCTTCTCTTATTTTTTTCAGTTGAATATGGTTATCTACCGGTTCCAACGAACATTTTTACTGGTTTTTCCTAACATGTGGCTATTTTTCTACATTTTATGGAAGATATAGATCATTTTATTAAATGATACGATTTTTTGGCCTAATTTTGTCTGCTCTTATTTTTCAGTTTAAGATGGCATTCTCCCGGTTCCAACAGTCATTTTTGCGGATTGTTTGACCGATAGGCTATTTTCTACATTTTCTGGAAGATATGGATCTTTTTAATAAATAATATGATTTTTGGCCTAATTTTATCTTCTTATATTTTTCAGATGAAGATGGCGATATCCCAGTTCAACCCAACATTTTTACGAAGTTTTCTGAATTCGATGATATTTTTCTACATTTTATGGAAGATATGAATCATTTTATAATGTGATATATTTTTTGGCCTAATTTTGTCTTCTCTTATTTTTAGTTGAAGATGTCGGTCTCCTAGTTCCAACAGATATTTTTGCAGAAACTTTTGACCCAGAGGCTAATTTCTACATTTTTTGGAAGAAATAAATCTTTTTATTATATAATTTGATTTTAAGCCTAATTTTGTCTTCTCTTATTTTTCAGATTAAGATTACGATATCTCGGTTCCAATGACATTTTTGCTGTTTTTTCTAAGCTCCTCCTATTTTCTAAATTTTCTATGACATATGCATCTTTAAATTAAAAGATATTGTTTTTATTGCCTCATTTTCTCTTCTCTTATTTTTCAGTTGAAGATGACGATCTCCTAGTTCAAACAGATATTTTTGCATATTTTTCTTAGGTTTGGGCTTTTTTTACATTTTCTGGAAGATATTAATGTTTTTATTAAATGAAATGATTTTTTTGTCTAATTTTGCCTTCTCTTTTTAGGTTAAATATTGCGATCTTCCGGTTCCAACATTAGTGCAGATTTTTATGAGCTCGTTGCTATTTTCTATATTTTATGGCAGATATGTATCTTTTTTAAATGATATGATTTTTGGCCTAATTTTGTCTTCTTTTATTTTTTCGGTTGACAATGGCGATCTCCCCGTTCCAAAGGACATTTTTTGGATTTTTATGAGCTCCGAGCTATTTTCTATATTTTCTATATGATATGAATCTTTAATTAAATGATATGAGTTTTATAACCTAATTTTGTCTTCTCTTATTATTCAGTTGAAGATGGCAATCTCCAGTTTCCAACGGACATTTTGCCGATATCTCTGAGCTCGGGCGATTTTTCTACATTTTGGGGAAGTTATAGATCTTTTTATTACATGATATGATTTTTTGACCGAAATTTTTCTTCGCTTATTTTTTCAGTTGAAAATGGCGATCTCCCAGTTCCGACGAACATTTTGCGGATTTTTCTGAGCTCCGAGCCATTTTTTACATTTTCGGAAATGTATGAATTTTTTATTAAATAATATGATTTTATAGCCTAATTTTATCGTCTCTTATTTTTCAGTTGAAGATGGCGATCTCCCAGTTCCAACGGACATTTTTGAGTAGTTTTTGTGCTCGGTGCTATTTTCTACATTTTATGGAAGATTTAGAACTTTTTATTAACTAATTATATTTTTATAGCCTATGTTTGTCTTCTCTTATTTTCTTAGTTGAAGATGGCGATCTCACAGTTCCAACGGACATATTTGCAAATTTTTTTAGTTTTAGGCTATTTTTTACATTTTGTGGAAGATATAGATATTTTTATGAAATGATACGATTTGTTGGCCTAATTTTGCCTTCCCTTTTTGAATTTGAAGATGACGATCTCCCAGTTCCAATGGACATTTGCGCAGATTTTTTTTGAGCTTCGGCTATTTTATACATTTTTTGTAAAATATGAATTTTTTAAATGATATGATTTTTATAACTTAATTTTGTCTTCTCTTATTTTTAGTTGAAAATGGCAATCTTCCGGTTCCAATGGACATTTCTACGGATTTTTCTGAACTCGGTGCTATATTTCTACATTTTCAAGAAGTTAATGATCTTTTTATTAAATGATATAATTTTTTGGCCTAAGTTTGACTACTCTTATTTTTCAGATAAAGAAGTCGATCTACCGGTTTCAACAGGCATTTTTGCGGATTTTATAAGCTCGGTGCTTTTTTCTACATTTTATAAAAGATAAGTAGCCTTTTATTAAATGATACTATTTTTGTAGCCTATATTTGTCTTCTCTTATTTTTTTTCAGTTGAAGATGTCGATCTACCCGTTCCAACAGACATTTTTATGTATTTTTCTTAGCATCGAGCTAATTTTCTAAATTTTTGGAAGATATGGATATTTTTATTAACCGATATGATTTTTTCGTCTAATTTTATCATCTATTTTTCAGTTGAAGTTGGCTCTCTTCCGGTTCCAATTTACACTTGTGCGGATATTTTTGAGCTCCTGGCTATTTTCTATATTTTCTATATAAGAGATGGATCTTTTTATTGAATGATATGATTTTTAGCCTAATTTTGTCTACTCTTATTTTTCAGTTGAAGATGGCAATCTCCCGGTTCCAACAGACCTTTTTTGCCGATTATTTTGACATATGGGCTATTTTCTAAATTTTTTGGAAGATATGAATCTTTTTATTAAATGGTTTGATTTTTGCCTAATTTTGCCTTCTCGTATATTTCAGTTGAAGAGAGCGATCTCCCGATTCCAACTGATATTTTTGAGGATTTTTCTGAGCTCGGTGCTATTTTCTACATTTTACGGAAGATGTGTATCTTTTTATTAAATGAGGTGATTTTTATAGCCTGCATTTTTCTTCTCTTATTTTTTCATTTAAAGCTGGCGATCTACCGGTTCCAACGGACATTTTTGCAGACTTTTCTTAGTTTGGTACTATTTTTCTACATTTTTTGTAAGATATGAAAATTGATATGATTTTTTTGGCCTAATTTTGTTCTCTTTTTTAGTTTAAGATGGCGATCTCCCGATTCCAAAGAACGTTTTATGGATTTTTCAGAGCTTCGGGATATTTTCTATGTTTTATGAAATATATGAATCTTTTTATTAAATGATATGATTTTTTGGCCTTATTTTGTCTTCTCTTATTTTTTCTGTTGAAGATTGCGATCTCCCAGTTCCAACGAATATTTTTGCGGATTTTTCTAAGCCCTGCGCTATTATCTACATTTTATGGAAGATATGGCTCTTTTTATTAAATGATATGATTTTATAGTCTAAGTTTATCTTCTCTTATGTTTCAGTTGAAGATGGCGATCTCCCGATTTCAACGGATATTTTTGAAGATTTTTCTGAGCTCGGAGCTATTTTCTACACTTTTTGTAAGATATGAATTCTTAATTAAATTAAATGATTTTTATAGCCTAAGTTTGTTTCCTCTTATTTTTCTGTTGAAGATGGCACTCTCCCTGTTCCAACAGACATGTTTGCGGATTTTTCTGAGTTCGAGACAATTTTCTATTGTTAATTGAAGAAATGGATCTTTTTATTAAATGATATTATTTTTATAGCCTATGTTTGTCTTCTCTTATTTTTAGTTGAAGATGGCGCTCTCTGGGTTCCAACTGACATTTTGTGGATTTTTCTGAGCTCAGTACAATTTTCTATAATTAATTGAAGATAAGTATCTTTTTATTAAATGATAAGATTTTTATATCGTAAGTTTGGCTTCTCTTATTTTTCGCTTGAAGATTGCGATCTTCCAGTTTCAAAGGACATTTAGGGGATTTTCTGATATTATTTTTATTAAATGACATGATTTTTAGGCCAAATTTTGTCTTCTCTTATTTTTCAGATGGAGATGGCAATCTCCCGATTCAAACGCACATTTTTGCGGATATTTCCGAACTCTGGGCTATTTTCTACATTTTCTGTAAGATATGGGTCTTTGTATTAAATGATATGGTTTTATAGCCTAATTTTTGCGGATATCTTTTATTTTATTGCCTACATGATATGGATCTTTGCAGTTTTCTCTTATTTTTCAGTTGAATATGGCGATCTCCTGGATCCAACAAATATCTTTGCAGATTTTTCTGAGCTCGGTGCTATTTTCTACATTTTATGGAAATACAAATAATTTTATTAAATGATAAGATTTTTATAACCGACGTTTATTTTCTCTTATTTTTTTCAGTTGAATATGGAGATCTCCAAATTTCAATGGACATTTTTGCTGATTTTTCTTAGCTTGAGTTTATTTTTCTACATTTTCTGGAAGATATGGATCTTTTTATGAAATGATATGATCTTCTGGCCTAATTTGGTCTTCTTT
>JAULAV010009333.1:0-57596 GCA_030789695.1 Scilla litardierei
AAAAAATCATATCATTTCATAGAAAGATACATCTCTTCAAGAAAATATAGAAAAATAGTCTCATGCTAAGAAAATCTGCGAAAATGTTCCTTGAAACCGGAAGATCGCCATCTTCAACTGAAAAATAAGAGAATACAAACGTAGGCTATAAAAATCATATTATTCAATAAAAAGTTCTATATTTTTCATAAAATGTAGAAAATAGCACCGAGCTTCAAAAATACGCAAAAATGTCCGTTGGATCCGGAAGATCGCCATTTCTGAAAAATAAGAGAAGACAACATTAGGCTATAAAAATAATATCATTTAATAAAAAGACCCATAACTTTTCGAAAATGTAGAAATATCCCGGAGCTCAAAAAAATTGCAAAAATATTCGGTGAAACAGGGATATTACCATCTTTAACTGAAAAAATAAGAGAAGAAAAAATTAGGTCAAAAGATCATAGCATTTAATAAAAAGATTCATATCTTCACGAAAATGTAGAAAAACAGCCCCGAGCTCAGAAAAATTGACAAAAATGTCCGTTGGAACTAGAAGATCGTCATCTTCAACTGAATAATAAGAGAAGACAAAATTCGGTTATAAAAATCATATCATACAGAAAATGTAGAAAACAGCTCGGAGCTAAGAAAAATCCGAAAAAATGCCTGTTGGAACCGGGAGATCGCCATCTTCAATTTAAAAAAATAAAAGAAGACAAAGTTAGGTCAAAATCATATCATTTAATAAAATGAAACATATCTGCCATAAAATGTAGAAAATAGCATCGAGCTCAGAAAAATCCGCACAAATGTCCATTGAAACAGGGAGATCTCAATATTCAATTGAAAAAAGAGAACACAAATTTCGGCCAGAAAATCATATCACTTAACAAAAAGATTCATGTCTTCCAGAAAACGTAGAAAAAAGCCCAAAGCTAAGAGAAATCTGCAAGACTGTCCGTTGGAACCGGAAGATCGCCATATTCAACTGAAAAATAGAGAAGATAAAAATTAGGCTACAAAAATCTAGTCATTTAATAAAGAGATCCATATCGTTAACAAAATGTAGAAAATAGCCTGGAGCAAAGAAAAATCCTCAAAAATGTCCGTTGGAACTGGAAGATCGCCATCTTCAATTGAAAAATAAGAGAAGAAAAAATTAGGATATAAAAATCATTCATTTAATATAAAGATTCTTAACTTTTAGAAAGTGTACAAAGTATCCCCGTGCTCAGAAAAATCCGCAAAAATGTCCGTTGGAACCGAGAGATCGCCATCTTCAACTAAAAATAAGAGAAGACAAAATTGGGCCAAAATATCATATCCTTTAATAAAAATGATACATATCTTCTAAAAAAGTGAAAACTAGCCGAGAGCTTAGAATAATCCGCAAAAATGTCCGTTTGAACCGGAAGAACGCCATCATCAACTAGAATATAAGAGAACACAACATTAGGCCAAAAAATCATATCATTTAATAAAAAGATCGCCATCTTCAATTGGAAAATAAGAGAAGAAAATTTTCGGCTATAAAAATCATATCAATTAATTAAAAGATCCAAAGCTTTCATAAAATGTAGAAAATTGTACCAAGCTCAGAAAATGATATATAAAAATCTTATCAATTGAAGATGGTGAAATTCCGGTTACAACAGACATTTTATTGATGAAGATGGCGATTTTCTGGTTCCGAATTTTGTCTTCTCTTATATTTCAGTAGAATATGGCGATTTCCCGGTTTCAACGGACATTTTTTGGTGTAATTTTGTCTTCTCTGGCATCATTTAATAAAACAATCCATATCTTCCAGAAAATGCAAAAAATAGCTCAAAGCTCAGAAAAATCCGCAAAACTGTCTGTTGGAACCGGGAGATCGACATCTTCAACCGAAATATAAGAGAAGACAAGATAAGGTCAAAAATTCATATCATTTAATAAAAATATCGCCATCATCAACTGGAAAATATGAGAAGACAAAAATTAAGCAACAAAAATCATATCAATTAATATAAAGATCCTTATCTTCCAGAAAATATAGAAAATAGTCCAGAGCTCATAAAAATATGCAAAAATTTCCGTTGGAAACGGGAGATCGTCATCTTCAATTGAAAAAATAAGAGAAGAAAAAATTAGGGCATACAAATCATATCATTTAATATAAAGATCCATATCTTCAATAAACTGTAGAAAATAGTTTCGAGTTTAGAAAAATCTGCAAAAATGATGGTTGGAATCGGGAGATCGACATCTTCAACTCAAAAATCAGAGAAGACAAAATTGGGCTATAAAAATCATATCATTTAATTTAAAGATTCATATCTTACAGAAAATTTAGAAAATAATGGCCTGGAGCTCAGAAAAATCCGCAAAAATGTCTGTTGGAACCGGGTGATCGCCATCTTCAACGAAAAAAATTAAAAGAAGATAAAATTAGGCATAAAATTATATCATTTAATAAAAAATCTATAAATTTCCGAAAATATAGAAAAATAGCACCGAGCTCAGAAAAGGCCGCAAAATATCTGTTGGAACTGGTAAATCGCCATCTTCAACTGAAAAATAAGAGAAGACAAAATTAGGCGACAAAAATCATATCATTTAATATAATAATCCATATCTTCCAGAAAATTTAGGAAATAGCCCAGAGCTAAGAAAAATCCGCACAAATGTTACTTGGAAATGGGAAATCGCCATCTTCAACTGAAAAAAGAGAAGACAAAATTAGGCCAAAAAATCATATCATTTAATAAAATGATCTACAACTTCCTGAAAATGTAGAAAAATAATGCCAAGCTGAGAAATATCTGCAAAAATATCTGTTGGAAGCGAGAGATCGCCATCTACAAGTGAAAATAAGAAAAGACAAAATTAGGCTACAAAAATCATATCATTTAATAAAAAGAGTCGTTTCTTCAATAAAATGTAGAAAATAGCCCCGAGCTAAGAAAAATCTGCAAAAATGTCCGTTTGGAACCGGCAGATCGCCATCTTCAATTGAAAAATAAGAGAAGACAAAATTAGGTTATAAAAATTATATCATTTAATCTAAAAATACATATCTTACAGAAAATGTAGAAAATAGCCCGGAGCTTAGAAAAATCCGTAAAAATGTCCGTTGGAACTGGGAGATAGCCATCTTCATCTAAAAATATAAGAGGCCTAAAATCATATTATTTAATATAAAAAATCCATATCTTTCAGAAAATGTAGAAAATAGCATATAGGTCAAAAAAATTCGCAAAAATCTCTGTTGGAACAGGAGAACACCATCTTAACATGAAAAATAAGAAAAGACAACATTAGGCCAAAAAATAATATAATTTAATAAAATGATCCATATCATCCATAAAATGAAGAAAAATAGCACTAAGCTAACAAAAATCAGTAAAAATGTCCGCTGAACCAGTAGCTCGCAATATTCAACTGAAAAAATAAGAGAAGAAAAACGCAGGATAAAAAATCATACCATTTAATAAACAATTCATATCTTCCATAAAATGTAGAAAATACCACCGAGCTTTGAAAAATCTACAAAAATTTCCGTTGGAACCGCAAGATCGCAATCTTTAACTGAAAAATAAGAGAGTAGACAACATTAGGACAAACATCATATTATTTAATTAAAATATCCATATCTTCAAGAAAATTTTGAAAATAGCTACGAGGTTAGAATAATCCGCAAAAATGTCCAATGGAACCGGGAGATCGACATCTTCAACTGAAAACTAAGAGATGACAAGATGACAAAATGAGGTAACAAAAATCATATCATTTAATATAAAGATTCATATTATACAAAAAATATAGAAAATATCTCCAGCTCAAAATAAATCCGCACAAATGTCCATTATAACCGAGAGATCGCCAACTTCAAAGTAAAAAACGAGAAGACAAAATTAGGCCAAACAACTTCAAAGTAAAAAACGAGAAGACAAAATTAGGCCAAAAATTCATATCATTTCATAAAAAGATACATATCTTCTAGAAAATGTAGAAAAATAGTCTCAAGCTAAAAATATCTGCAAAAATATCCGTTGGAACCGGTAGATCGCCATCTTCAACTGAAAAAAATAAGAGAAGACAAATGTAGGCAATAAAAATCACATCATTTAATAAAAAGTTACATATCTTCCATAAAATTTAGAATAGACTCGAGATCAGAAAAATCAGCAAAAAATTCCATTGGAAACCGAATATCACCAGCTTCAACAGAAAAATAAGAGAAGACTCACTCAGTCAATAAAAATAATATCATTTAATAAAATTAATCACATCTTCAATAAACTGTTGAAAATATTCACAAGCTCAGAAAAATCGGCAAAAATTTCTTTTGGAACCGGAATTTGCCATCTTCAAATAAAAAATAAGATAAGAGAAAATTAGGCCAAAAATCATATCATTTAATAAAAAATCCATAACTTCCCGAAAATGTAGAAAAATAGTTCCGATCTCAGAAAAATCCGCAAAATATTAGTTGGAACCGGGAGATCGTAACGTTCAACTGAAAAATAAGAGAAGAAAAAATTACGTGCAAAAATCATATCATTTAATAAAAAGATCCATATCTTCAATAAAATGTAAAAAGCAGTGAACTCAAAAAAATCCGTAAATATGTCCGACTAAGAAATCGTCATCTTTAATTGAAAAATAAGAGAAGACAAAATTTGGCTATAAAAAGCTTATCATTTAATCTAAAGATCCATATCTTACAAAAATATAGAAAATTAGCCAGAGCCAAGAAAAATCCTCAAAATGTCCGTTGGAACCAGGAGATCACCATCTTCCTCTGAAAAGTAAGTGAAGACAAAATTAGGCCAAAAATTCATATCATTTAATAAAAAGATCCATGTCTTCTAGAAAATGTAGAAAATAGCCTCGAGATCAGAAAAATTCGCAAAAATGTCCGTCCGAACATGGAGATTGCCATGTTCAACTGAAAAAAAGAGAAGCAAACTTAATCTATAAAAATCATACCATTTAATTAAAAGATCCATATCTTCAATAAACTATAGAAAATAGCCATGAGCTGAGAAACATCCGCAAAAATGTCTGTTGTAACCAAGAGATTGCCATCTTCAACTGAAAAATTAGACAAGACAATTTAGGCTATAAAAATCATATCATTTAATAAAATATTCATATCTTTAACTGAAAAATAAACAAAAATATCCGTTGGAACCTGGAGATCGACATCTTCAACTGAAAAAATAAGGGAAGACAAAATTAGGCCAAAAAATCATATCATTTAATAAAAAGATACATATCTTTCAGAAAATGTATAAATGAGCTCTGTGCTCAGAAAAATTTGCAAAAATATCTGTTAGAACCGGGAGATAGCCATTTTCAACTAAAAAATAAGAAAAGACAAAATTAGGCCATAAAATCATATCATTTGATAAAATGATCCATATATTCAATAAAATCTTGAAAATAGCCCCGCAATCAGAAAAATCCGCAAAAAAATTCTGTTGGAACCTGGAGATCGTCTTATTCAACTTAAAAATAAGAGAAGACAAAATTAGGCCATAAAACCATATCATTTAATATAAAGATACAAATCTTCAATAAAATGTAGAAAATGGCTCGAAACACAGAAAAATCCGCAAAAATGTCCGTTGGAACAGGAAGATTGCCATTTCCACCTGAAAAATAAGAGAAGATAAATTTTGGCCTTAAAATCGTATCATTTAAAATAAAGTTCCATATTTTCCAGAAAATATCGAAAATAGCCCTTGCTCGGAAAAATACGCAAAAATATCCATTAGAACCAGGAAATCGTCATCTGCGATATAAAAATAAGAGAAGACAAAATTACACAAAAATCAAATCATTTAATAAAACGATCCATATCTTACTGAAAATGTGGGAATTAGCCTAGCGCTGAGAAAAATCCGCAAAAATGTATGTTGGAATTGGGAGATCGCCACCTTCACCTGAAAAATTAGAGAAGACAAAATTAGGCCAAAAATCATATCATGTAGTAAAAATATTTATTTATCAAAAAATGCAGAAAATAAACATGAGCTCAGAAAAATCCATAAAATTCCCTTTGAACCGGGAGATCGCCATCTTCAACTTAAAAATAAGGGATGGCGAAATTAGGCAATAAAAATCATATCATTTAATGTAAAGATTCATATCTTACAGAAAATTTAGAAATTGGCCTAGAGTTCAGGAAAATCATCAAAAATGTCAGTTGGAACTGGAAGATCGCAATCTTCAACTGAAAAAAATAAGAGAAGACAAAATTAGGCCAAAACATCATATCATTTAATCAAAAGATCCATATCTCCCAGAAAGTGTAGAAAAATAGTTCCGAGCTAAAAAATGCGCAAAAATGTCCGTTGGAACCGGGAGATCACGATCTTCAACTTAAAAAAAGAGAAGACAACTTATGCAATAAAAATCATATCATTTAATGAAAAGATCCATTTCTTACTTAAAAATTAGAAAACAGATCCGAGCTCAAAAAATCCGCAAAAATGTTCGTTGGAACTGTGAGATTACTATCATCAACTGAAAAATAAGAGAAGACAAAATTATGCTAGATATCTTTCATTTAATAAAAAGATCCATGTCTTTCAAAAATTGTAGGAAATAGTCTCGCGGTTAGAAAAATCCGCAAAAATGTTCGTTGGAATAGGGAGATCATCATTTTCAACTAAAAAAATAAGAGAAGACAAACTTAATCTATGAAAATCATATCATTTAATAAAAAGATCCATAAAATGTCCGTTGGAACCGGGAGATCACCATCTTCAACTGAAAAATAAGAGAAGACAATCTTAGGGTATAATCTATTATACATTTGACAGTATTTTTTGAATCCTAGGGCTGACTAGGACAAGCTGACTAGGACAAACAGGTTGATAGAAAGACGGCTCAGATTAAATCTTGAGGAATGAATGACTTAGATTGAATCTTGATAAAATAATTGGGGAAAACAACTCATTTAATATTTTGGGAGGAACACTTGATGGGAAACAACTCATTTAATATTCTA
This sequence comes from Scilla litardierei, assembly GCA_030789695.1. Taxonomy (NCBI): domain Eukaryota; kingdom Viridiplantae; phylum Streptophyta; class Magnoliopsida; order Asparagales; family Asparagaceae; genus Scilla; species Scilla litardierei. The sequence goes on from JAULAV010009333.1 coordinate 6,989, forward strand.
TTTAAAAAATTTGATCTGCACACCGTCTCTCTCACGTCTGGTTGAATGAACGCAAGGGGAAAGCCTGGGAGGATGAACGCGGGAGATGATGCCACCTCATCGATCCGCGTTGCTTCCACCTCATCGGTCTGCGGCAAAACCAATTCTCTTTCAAAGGCAGAATGCAGACAGATCCCAGAGACGATCAACTCTCTCTCCTCTCGAATTTTTTGGGGGCAAAAGATCCCAGGGACTATCTACATGGAGGAGACTGTCGAGTTCAAAGTCCAATCCTGCGCAATGAACACATTATTAACCCTCGACCTCTCTATCCATGACAGCAAACGATTCATCTTTCCCCAACTTCATGGGGTTTTCTCGCTAGCGGAATAGTCCAGCGATCCGAAAGTTGACCTATTCGATTCGAATTCCACAAATCAAGGTATTCTTCTCTTGATTCTTTCTCACTTTTTCTTTGTTTTGGATTGATGCTAAATTTGGGAATTTAGGACGTGGAGTGTGATGATGGAGCAGTCGTCGATGGAGGTGATGATGGCAAATCCTGAAGGAGCAGGAGGAGAAGAATCGATCCTGGCTTCGATGAAGTTTGCAGTTTTGCCAATCGCGAAGGTTTTCACAGTGTGTTTTAGTGGATTTTTGATGGCTTCAAAGTATGCAAATATTTTGCCAGCCGATGGGAGGAAGCTCTTGAATGGGGTAAGTAACTGACCCTTTGTTTCCCTTCCCCCGTTGTAAATCTCCATAATTCACCCTTTTTAGATTTTCTATTTTTGGTACATGCCATTATGAAGGAGGGCATTTCCATAATTCAATTAAAGCCTGCCAAATAGGTGAAGATTTAAATTTCCACATGTGTTTGCGTTCCTTGATGGTTTATTAATTGGCTAAAGGATTTCAACCTCTAATTTTTTAAGTTTAAATTTAAAATTTTTTATCTATCTTTGTGAATAATTGGGCTGTAATTGGGCTGTAATTGGTGTACTTGAATAAACCTTGCGTAGATACGAACAATTTGTCAGGCCTCCTGAAGCTTTTGTGAATTATATACCATGTCAAAATAAAAAATATGTCAAAATAAAAAAAATTAAACGCATATGGAAATAATACATGTGGATTGGGAGTGTTATTATCAGTTTGAGTAAAAGGTGAAGATTTGACCCGATTTGTTCATAATAGAATAACAAAATAGCGAAACATTACATTATCATTCGAATCTATAACCAACTGGCAGATGTAACTAACTTTACATATAGACTTTAATAACAGTCATAGAACGGTCAACTCAAGAAAGAACATGTTTAAGTGTTAAATACAAACATCAATACATTCAATAAATTATTGAATATCAAAAGAAGCGGTACTTCAAAAATTGATTTTATGTTGATATGCTGCGGGGATTTTAAGGCTGGGGGGATGAGCTGAAAAATTTAGCTCTATCCCTAATTTTGGTTTCATTCTTTAATATTTGAACTTGAATGGAATTTGTGGTTATGCTTTGGGGGACAGAAAGTCCCTAAACTCTAACTTTGTGTTGTTATATGTTATGTTTGATGCTTGATTTATTAAACTTTTGATATGTAAAAGGAGAAATATGGGGGCATGATTGCTTAATTTAAAGGTTTTGTGTCTTCAACTGAATGACTTGCAAGCACAGGGTTCTCTCTCTTTCATAAAATAGATCCTTACTCAAATTAAGGTGAAAGATTGGAAGAAAGAATTTCAATGATTATATGTATTTGTGACCACTGGATTCAATTGATGAAAGTTGATCATGAATTTGAGCGTAAGCTGTTAATTGTGTTAATAACGAATAGAAAACGTAACATTATAGATGAAGAGAAGGAATCGAATAGGGGATTGTTTTCGTTGAGTATGAGTATAAAATTAACATATACAAACACCGATGTCTTTACTAAATCAACAATCATCAGCAAGTATGTCACAATAGTCTATTGTTTCTTGGACCAACTTTGATTAATGACCATGTGGAAGCTCTAACAGAAAAATGTACCAAGCATTCTGGTGATCTTTCATGATAATGAAATGGCAGAGGGTGTTGCGAAATAGCTGTAGTCAATGAGAGAGAAAAGATAGACATATGTTGTATGGTGTAGATTATTGTTGATAAGATTGTGTAATATATTTCTTGAGGAAAACTGAAAAGTAATAAGATATATTAGCTAATTTCTGTTTTATAATACAAGCTGATTATTGTCTTTGGTTCATTTATATTTTCACATTTCCTTTTTGATTTAGCTGGTTGTTATTTGTTCAATGATATATCATGAATGTCATGATTCTAGATATTCAAGAATTGGTCCTCTCTCTGAAATCAATTTTATAGTTTTATTCGGGATTATGATTTGATTTAATTAGGCGTATATAGTATTATGATTGATGTTTTTAATCAAAAGATGTGTTTATGTGAATATCTGTTTAATAGTTGTTTAGGAAATTTTTTAGTGTTCAAGATGATTGTTTCTACTCTTTACTTCTTTCTGTGATGCGAATTTCTCTTTTTTTACCACATTCCTCATGTCTTGATGATTGAAATGTGATTGCTATTTGGTTAGGTGTTGCTACTTTCTCGAATTCTCTTGGCCTATGTGATTAATCAATTTTTTTATCGTGAAGAAGAGGATGAAGCAAATCAAGACTAATTTTCGGGGGCATTCTAAAGCAGGTCATGATTCATCCTCTGTTTTGCTCTGTTTATTTTTATTACTCTATTTAATTTTTGGAGGAAATCTAAATCAAGACGTAAAATTCTCTCCACCTTCGACTTTTCACTGTATGACGGTATATTAATTTCTGTAATTTATTTTGTGTAGACTTGAAACCGACTCAGAATTTTGCTATTATTTGAAGTTTTTGAGTAATGTGGTTTTTATCTGTATTTAATTCCATTGCGGGGGCATGGAAGCTTTGGAAAGTGATGTGTTTTTTGTTGTTTACCTCCAATTTAACGATTTCCAAGTTGATGAAGCAATAAAATCTCCTTCATCAGTTTCTAGGGCAAGGGAGCTTGGGAAAGCAATGAAATTTTTGTTAATTTGCCTTCATTTGACGAATTTCATTTGTTTACACTATTTATGATTTGGATTGTCTTAAGACTAAATGAAGCGGGATAACAGAGTTGTGAGACAATAAAATTAGGAAAGTATATGATAACTTTTCCTTTTTTTCATATAACATGAAAACCAAAAAAATTTTATCTTCCATTTGCCAACTAGCATACTTTTTTCACTTATGTATGCTATTTATTGTATGCGAAACGAAAGAAGATTCATATTTGTGCAACTGGAAGCTTATGAATGATGTGTTTACGTTTGTTCCTATATACATCTTCACAAATAGGGTACTTGAAAATATGAGACCAACGTCTGAGTAGTAAACCAAGTGACTCTCCCATTTCTTTTTTAAACCGTCAAGATGACAACAATCGCATGTTTCTGATTCAAAAGGCATCTTCCCCAAATGAGTGCATCGATTAGCACTTCCATTTAGCTAATGATTTATATTACGCTTTGTTTTCAAGTATGACCATTTTGTACATGTAAGGAAGCTCTTAGAGGTATGTTGTTAAACTCATTTGATTAATATTTCATTGTTGGGGCTGTTGAATCCATTATATATTTTTTAAATTACATATCCTGATACTGAGAATGTATGATCACTTAAAAAGTGCAACTGTGTTGAAAGGAACAACAAGAGATCATTGTTAATTGTGCTTGCCTAGCGAAATTTTATCCTTACAGTTTTTAATACCTTCTGTTTCTTTAATTTATGTAAATTCAAATATGATATATGTTCTCTATGTTTTTCTTCATAAACTTTGCTTAGTGATAAAAAGTCATATACTTTATATCAAGATTCAACATGTCAAGAAAATAAATTTAGGGGAGAAACTCAATATGGATGAGTGGAAAACTATTAGACATGATAGACGAATGAGTTTATTTGGAAGAATCTATGGTGAGCTTCAGTTAAGGATAAGATGAGGGAGACCCATTTAAGTGCGATTAAATCTTGAAAAATTAAGAGTTGAGATTAAAATTTTTGAAAACTTTTGGAGGAAAAAACCCGAGAGGATCTGTATGTGATTAAACCTGGGGAACTAAAATTTTTGGAGAGAACTAAATTCTTTGGGAGAAACTAAATTTAAGGGAGAATTAAGTTCTCTGATGGGAACTAAATTTTTGGGGCAAACTAAATTATTTGGGGGAATTAAATAACAATTATCGATCTTTAATTATTGGCGTTCATTTAAAATTAGGGGATCGAAGATTTAAGGGGGGAATATTTTAAATGAACCATGCCCTTAGGGCACGGGTTATGACTAGTAATCATATCATTTAATAAAAAGATTCATGTCTTCAATAAAATATAGAAAATAGCCCCGAGCTCAGAAGAATACCTAAGAATATCTGTTTGAACCGGAAGATCGACATCTTCAACAGAAAAATAAAAGAAGACAAAATTAGGCCTTAAATATCAAAAGATTTAATATAAAGATTCATATCTTATAGAAAATGTTGAAAATAGCGTGGAGCTCAGAAAAATCAAGCAAAAATGTCCGTTGAAACGAGGAGATCGCCATCTTCAACGAAAAATAAGAGCAGACAAAATAGGTCAAAAAATCATATCATTTAATCAAAAGATCCATATCTTTGAGAAAATGGAGAAAAATAGCCCCGAGCTCAGAAAAATCCGCAAAAATGTCCGTTGAAATCGAAAGATCGCCAGCTACAACTGAAAAATAAGAGAAGTCAAAATTAGGCCAAAATATCATATCATTTAATTAAATGATACTTATCTTTGAAAAATGTGGAAAATAGACCGGAAGTCAAAAAAAATCCGCAAAAATGTCCGTTAGAACCAGGAGATCGCCATCTTCAACTGGAATATAAGAGAAGACAAAATTAGGCCAAAAAATTACATCATTTAATAAAAAGTTTCAAATCTTCCTGAAAAATTTAGAAAAATCCGCAAAAATTTCTGTTAGAACGGGTAGATCACCATACTTAACTGAAAAATAAGAGAAGATAAAATTACGCTACAAAATTATATCATTTAATAAAAAGATCCATATCTTCAGTAAAATGTAGAAAATAGACCCAAGATCCAAAAAATCCGCAAAAAATGTCTGTTGGAAGCGGGAGAAAGCATCTTTAACAGAAAAATAAGAGAAGACAAAATTATGCCATAAAAATCATATCATTTAATATAAAGATACTTATTTTACAAAAAATGTAGAAAATAGCCTGGAACTCAGAAAAATCTGCAAAAATTTCCGTTGGAATTGGAAGATCTCCATTTTCATCTGAAAAATAAGAGAAAACAAATATAGGCTATAAAAATCATATCATTTAATATAAAAATTAATCTTACAAAATATGTTGAAAGTAGCCCGTAGCTAATAAAAATATGCAAAAATGTTTGTTGGAACCGGGATTTTCCCTCTTCAACAAAAAAAATAAGAGAATAGAAAATTAGGACATAAAAATCATATCATTTAATATAAAGATTCATATCTTACAGAAATTGTGGAAAATAGCCCGGAGGTCAGAAAAATCCGCAAAAATTTCTGTTGGAACTGGGAGGTTGACATTTTCAACTTAAAAAATAAGAGAATACAAAATTAGGCGATAAAAATCATATCATTTAATAAAAGAAACATATTTTTAATAAACTGTAGAAAATAGCTCGGAGTTCAGAAAAATCCGCAAAAATCTCTGTTTGAACAGGAAGATTGCCATCTTCAACTGAAAAATAAGAGAAGACCAAATTCGGCTATAAAATTACATCATTTAATATAAAGTTACGTGGCTTACAGAGAAATGTTGAAAATTGCCTATTGCGAAGAAAAATTCGCAAAAAGGTCCCTTGAAACTGGGACATCGTCATATTCTACGAAAAAAAATAAGAGAAGACAAAATTAAACCCAAAAATCATATTAATTAATAAAAAGATCCATATCTTCCAGAAAATATAGAAAATGGCTCGATGTCTGAAAAATCAGTAAAAAGTTTTGATGGAACCGGGAGATCGCCATCTTCAACTAAAATATAAAAGAAGACAAACTTAGGCTACAAGTGTCATCATTTAACAAAAAGATACATATCCTCAATTAACTGGAAAAAATAGCACAGAAAAATCCGCAAAAAAATTTCGTTGGAAATAGGAGATCGCCATTTTCAACTGAAAAAACAAGAGAAGACAAATTTAGGCAATAAAAATCATATCATTTAATTAAAAGATCCATATCTTCCATAAAATATAGAAAATAGCCCACAGCTTAGAAAAATACGCAAAAATGTCTGTTGGAACCGGGAGATCGCCATCTTCAGCTGAAAAAATAAGACAAGACAAACTTAGGCTATAAAAATCATATGATTTAATAAAAAAGAGCCATATGTTCCATAAAATGTAGAAAATAGCTCGAAGATTAGAAAAATCCGAAAAGAATGTCCGAAGGAACCGAAAAATAGCCATCTTCAACTGAAAATTAACAGAAGACAAATTTAGGCCAAAAAATCATATCCTTTAGTAAAAAAGTCATATCTTTCATAAAATATAGAAATAGCCTGGAGCTCTGAAAAATCCGTAAAAATTTCCGTTGGTTCCGGGAGATCGCCATCTTCAACTAAAAAAGAGACGGCAAAATTCAGGCAAAAATCATATTATTTAATGAAAAATACATATCTTACATAAAATGTAGAAAAAAAGTCCGAACAAAGAAATGTTCGTTGGAATGGGTAGAATGCCATCTTCAGCTGAAAAATAAGAGAACAAAAATATAGGATATAAAAATCATCTCATTAAATAAAAAGATACATATCTTCCATAAAATGTAGAAAATAGCACCGAGCTCAGAAAAATCCGCAAAAATATCAGTAGGAACCAGGAGATTGCCATTTTCAACTGAAAAATAAGAGAAGGTAAAATTAGGCCAAAAATCAAATCATTTAATAAAAAGATTCATATCTTTCAGAAAATTAGAAAATAGCCCTGAGGTCAGAATTATCTGCAAAAATATACCTTGGAACCAGAACATCGCCATATTCGGCTGAAAAATAAGAGAAGACAAAATTTGGTCAAAAAATCATATAATTTAATAAGAAGATCGATAGCTTCCCGAAAATGTAGAAACATATCCCCGAGCTAAGAAAAATCCACAAAATTATCTGTTGGAACTGGGATATCTCCATCTTCAGCTGAAAAATAAGAGAAGACAAAATCATGATATAAAAATCATATCATGTAATATAAAGATCCGTTTCTTATAGATAATGTAGAAAATAGCCCGGAGCTCAAAAAAATCCGCACAAATGTACATTGGAACAGAGAGTTTGCCATCTTCAACCAAAAAAGAAAAGGCAAAATTGGGGTCAAAAATCATATCATTTATTTAAAATATCCATATCTTCCAGAAAAGGTAGAAAAATAGTCACAAGTTAAGAAAAATCCGCAAAAATGACTGTTGAAACGGGTATATTGCCTTCCTCAACGGAAAAAATAATAAGAGAAGACATTTAGGCTCTAAAAATCATATCATTTAATAAAAAGATCCTTTTCTTTCATAAAAATATAAAAATAGCACTGAGCTCATATAAATCCGCCAAAATTTCCATTGGAACCGGGAGATCACCATCTTCAACTGAAAATAAGAGAAGACAAAATTAGGCCAAAACATATATCATTTAATAAAAGATACATATATTCCAGAAAACTTAGAAAATAGCTCCGAGGTCAAAATAATTCGCAAAAATGTCCGTTGGAACCGGGAGATGTCATCTTCAAGTGAGAAATAAGAGAAGACAAAATTAGGCCATAAAGAATCATATCATTTAATATAAAGATCCATATCTTCCAGAATAAATAGAAATAGCCTGGAGCTCAGAAAAATCCGCAAAAATTTCCGTTAGAACCGAGAGATCATTATCTTCAACTGAAAAATAAGAGAAGATAAACGTAGGCTATAAAAATCATATCATTTAAAAAAGTTCTAATAAAGATTCATGTTATACAAAAAATATTGAAAATATCCTGTAGCTCAAAATAAATCCGCATAAAATGTCCATTGGAACCAGGAGATCGCCATCTTCAAAGTAAAAAAGAAAAGAGAAGACAAAATTAAGCCAAAAAATCATATCATTTCATAAAAAGAAACATATCTTCCAGAAAATGTAGAATACTAGTCGTAAGCTAAAAAAATATGCAAAATGCCCGTTGGAACCAGGAGATCATAATCTTCAACTGAAAAATAAGAGAAGACAAACGTATGCTATAAAAATCATGTTATTTAATAAAAAGTTCTATATCTTCCATAAAATGTAGAAAATAGCACCGAATTCAAAATAATACGCTAAAATATCCGTTGGAACTGGGAGATCGCAATCTTCAACTTAAAAATAAGAGAAGACAAAATTTGGCTATAAAATCATATCATTTAATAAAAAGATACATAACTTTCAGAAAATGTAGAAAATAGACTGGAGCTCAGAAAAGTCCGCAAAAGGTACTGGAACCGTGAGATCGCCATTTTCAACTGAAAAATAAGTGAATAAAAAATTTGTTCAAAAAATCATATCATTTAATAAAAAGATCCATAACTTCCCGAAAATATAGAAAAATAGCCCAGAGCTCACAAAAATAGGCAAAAATGTCCATTGGAACCTGGGGATCACCATCTTCAACTGAATAATAAGAGAGGACAAAATTTGGTTATAAAAATTATATTATTAAATATAAAGATCCATATCAAACAGGAAATTTAGAAAATAACCCAAAGCTTAGAAAACTCTGAAAAAATGTCCGTTGGATCTGGGAGATTGCTATCTTAAATTGAAAAATAAAAGAAGACAAAATTAGGCCTCAAAATCGTATCATTTAATAAAAAGATACATATCTGCCATAAAATGTAGAAAATAGCACCGAGCTCAGAAAAATCCGCAAATATGTCTGTTGGAATCTGGAGATCGCCATGATCAACTTAAAAAATATGAGAAGACAAAACTAGGCTATAAAAATCTTGTCATTTAATAAAAAGATTAACATCTTTAATACACTGAAGAAAATAGCCCGGAGCTAAGAAAAATTCGCAAAAATATCCGTTGTAACTGGGTGATCGTCATCTTCAACTAAAAAATAAGAGAAGAAAAATTAGGATATAAAAATCATATCATTTAATATAAAGATTCTTATCTTTCAGAAAGTGTAAAAAATAAATCTGAGCTCAGAAAAATCCACAAATATGTCTATTGGAACTGGGAGATCGTCATCTTCAACTAAAAAAAAGAGAAGACAAAATTAAGCTATAAAAATCGTTTCAATTAATAAAAAGATCCATATCTTTCATAAAATGTAGAAAATAGCACCCAGCTCAGAAAATGATAGATAAAAATCTTATCAGTTGAAGATGGGGATATCGCGGTAATAGCTCTAAATCTCTCATTTTTCTCAAGCCCTTGAATTCCAATCTCATTCTCTCTTACTCTCCAACCTAGAATCAAAGTTGATATCCTCTAGGCATTTGGTGGTGATAAAAGAAATGGTTTAACTCTCTTCTTGGAAGGATCAACACTCACATCACTTTGCTCCTTCAAGTTCTACTTCAAGGCATATGTGATTTGTAAGTGTATTTCATAATTTCATAACTTTTGTTATTCGGTTTTACTCTCGGTTGTGAGAGTGGTTTGCTTGATCCCAAGTTGTGAGATTCAACGACATCAATTGTGTATTGATTACACTTGTAGGGTTGCTACAAGTGGGTTGAAAGGAAACCACAAGTTAGGGTTCTAACTCAGTATCCGGGTGGTATCCCTGGTGGAAGGGAGTAGGATTACCGGGAACAAGTCGGGGTTGACCTAGGTAATCCGAATCCTTGAAACATCTTTGTGTTAGCATTGATTATTTGTTGTTTCGTTTAAGTCCGCATCTTTGTTGGATTAGGATTTTAATTAGGCGTAATTTCTTAGTTAATTTTAAAAACACTATTCAACCCACCCTTCTAGTGTTTTTCTCATAGCCAGGGTCCTTACAATTTGGCCACTTTTTTAACCAAAACACCGGCAAAATCTGTGCGAGTCATGTAAATCATTAATCGTGGCAATTGCTTGAGTTTTGAACCAATAAGTGGATTCTTATAATTTGCTGACCGTATTTGCTGATAACTAGGGCTGCCAGAAATAGTATAACTATTCGTAGGAACCGTGAGGTTAATGCTTCAACCTGGCTATTCGTAGGAACCATGAGGTTATACTAATCGAAATCTCATGGAAAATCAAGGAAACTACCACCACTTCACATAGAAACCACGGATGCTCCTCATTTGGCCTTTTTAAACCCAAAATGCCAGGGAAATCTGTGTGAGTCGCAGAAATCGTTACCGTGGCAATTGCTTGTGTATTGAACCCATGAGTGGATTCATATAGTTTTTCTATGGAAAGCGATGGTGATGCATTATCGATGTCGTAGGAACCAAGATTTCGGTCGTTTGATGTCTAGATTGACTGATTGTTGGGGCTGCCAGAAATAGTAAAATGCTTCAACACCACTATTCGTAGCATCCATGTGTTTATCTCAATCGAAATCTTATGAGAAATCATGAAAATTACCTACTCTTCACATAGAAACCACGAACGCTACTCATTTGGCCTCTTTTTTTATAACCCAAAACGCTAGCGAAATCCGTTCGAGTCCCAGAAATCGTTAACCCTGACAATTGATTTAGTATTGAACCCGGGCGTCGATTCTTATAATTTTCCAATGGAAAGCGATAGTGATGCACTATCGATGTCATATGAGCCAAGATTTCGATCATTTGATGCTTGTATTGGTCCATATTTAGGGCCGTCAGAAATAATAAAATGCTTCAATCCCGCTATTCGCAGCAACCGTGGGGTTATCTCAACTAAAATCTCATGGGAAATCATGAAAACTACATCCTCTTCACATAGAAACCATGGACGATCCTCATTTGACCTCTCTTTTTTACCCAAAACAACTACGAAATTCGTGTAAGTCCCTGAAATCGTTAACCGTGGCAATTGCTTGTGCATTGAAATTGTGAGTACATTTATATAGTTTTCCATAGAAAGCGATGGTGATGCACTATCGATATTGTAGGAGCCAAGATTTCAGTCGTTTGATCTCCGGATTGGTCGATAGATGCGGCTACCAAAAATAGTAAAATGTTTCAATCCCGATATTCGCAGCTACCATGGGGTTTTCATAATCGAAATCTCATGGGAAACCATGGACGATACCTCCTCTTCATATAGAAATCACAGACGCTCCTCATTTGGCATCTTTTTTAAACCTAAAATGCCAGGAAAATCCGTGCGAGTCTCAAAAATCGTTAACCATGACAATTGCTTTTGTACTGAACACATTAGTGAATTCTTATAGCTTTACCAGGATGGTGATTGTGATGCACTATCGATGTCGTAGGAGGCAAAATTTCTGTCGTTTGATGTCCGGATTGGCAGATAGCTAGGGCTCTATAAATTGTAAAATGCTGAAACTGTAAGTGAATTCTGATAGTTTCCTATGGAAAGCGATGGTGATGCACTATAAATGTCGTAGAAGCCAAGATTGCTATTGTTTGATGACCAGATTGGCCGATAGCAGGGGTTCTAGAAATAGTAAAATTTGGAACCCATGAGTGAATACTTATAGTTTCGTATGGAAAGTGATAATGATGCACTATAGATGTCATATGAGCCAAGATTTTGTCGTTTGATGCCCGGATTGGCTGATAGCTGGGGCTGCTAGAAATAATAAAATGTTTCAACCCCGCTATTCGCAGCAACCGTGGGCTTATCCTAATCGAGATCTCATGGAAAATCATGGAAACTAACACCTCTTCACATAGAAATCACATACGCTCCTCATTTAGCCTCTTTTTTTTACCCAAAACGTTTGTGAAATCCGTGCGATTCCCAGAAATCATTAACCATGGCAATTGATTGTGCATTTAATCAGTGGGTGTATTCATATAGTTTTTCCTATGGAGAGCGATGGTGATGCACTATCGATTTCGTAGGAGCAAGATTTCGGTTGCTTGATGCCCTGATTAGCCGATAGCCAGGGCTGCCATACATAGTAAAATGCTTCAACCCTACTATTTGCAGCACCATGTGGTTATACCAATCGAAATCTCATGAAAAATAATGGAAACTACTGTTGAGTACTGGTGTTTCATACCAATGTTATTTTGATGATGATCACAACATTATATTGTTGCTAATGACTCTCTTGTTTTAGTTTCATAGTTAACATTTCAAGAATATCATTTTTGGAGACTAAATACTTGGTGCAAGGATGGACATCGAGAGAAGCTATGCCAAAACCTGGACTCAAGGGGTACCAAAGCTTAGAGATGATGGAGAGTATCAAGATTGAAGCCATAGACTCTAAGGGAAGTAATGTAATCCATGTAATATTTCTTTTATTATTGCTTTTCTCCTTTTTGAGTCTAGGTTTATTGTAATGCCTTAATAGATGGTCTACTCATTCATACATATGCATTTAACCATCTTAGTGTGCCTCAGGATTATCATAGAATCCAACCCAATAGGTTCATCTTGCCGAAAGACTCAATTGGAGTCTCTGGCTCTCCAACAGTCGCCTAATGAAAGTTTTACATTCGACTGGATGATTCCAGGCGCCTGTCGAGCCTCCTACAGTCGACTGTAGTGTACTGCTCAAGTCAAACTTTTATTAACTCTTACTTGAGCTTTTGGAATAGTCGACTGAAGGTAAATTCATGTCTTCCAACAGTCGCCTGTAAATTCGTCTACAGTCGTCTATGTGCAACTTGAATTTTCTGGGCTTCATTCCAATTTGCAAGTCAGTCGACTGTTGTAGTGTTTACATTGGCCTGTCTATTTTATAGTCTCCTGTACTCTGGCCATCAGTCACATATGTGCATTCTGTGCGTAGGTTGCTACTCTCTATTTATTTCCATCCCCTGCAGCAGTCGCCTGATGAAGGATATACTGTCGACTGTCTGTTTTAAAGTCGCCTGTGTAGTCTTCTACGGTCGACTGTCCTGGCTCAGTTTATAGCCTTTGGGATTTATTTAGCAGTTGGTCAGTCGACTGTCATTTGTTCATCGGTCGACTGTCGCTGACGTTTCAGCCCAGATTCTAGCCGTTACAGCCTTTTGTTTTTGGCTTCTTTCTTGGGTTTTGATAGTTCATATAGGGTTCCTATATATATGAGAGGGCTGAGTTTATTAGAACCTCTTGATGCCATTGCAAATCATTAGAGATTGATTAAGCTACTCTCAAACTCTCTCATTTTCTCTCTTAGAGCTCATTCTCTACTTCATGCATTGAAGTCAAGCTCAAGGGAAATCATCCAAGTGCTTTCAAGTTAATCTCATCACTTGGAGATCCTCTTTTATGCCTTACATTCATTAACAAGGAAGTTCATCTCAGGGCATATGTAAGAGTATTTGTTTTACTTTGTGTTTCTTTGAAACCCTAATTCTCTTTGTGGAAATTAGATACTCTCTTTGTGAGAGTTACTCTCCTTGTGGGAGTTGGTATCCTAGTGTAGGACTAACCCCAATTCCTTGTGTGTCTGTGTGGGAGTTAGACCTTTGTGTAGGGTGTGTAGGACAAAATCCTTTGTGTGAGGTATCTCTTTGTGGGATTGTATTCACTTCTCTTTGTGGGAATTATAGTGAATATTGGTGTTGTTGCACGTACCGAAGTTTGGGGAACCAGGGTAATATCTTGTGTTTGTGTTTGGATTGATTGCGTTGATTAATTCCTCTTGCATTTATTATTCCGCATTTGCAAGTTTAATTTTAATTGCACAATTTATTGCCATTACTCAATTCAACCCCCTCTAGATTGTTTGTTGTTAGTATTGCAAGGTAGACAGTCCTTACAATTGGTATCAGAGCGTGGTTATAGCATACACCAATGATGTCATTCAACGCTATATCCGCGTCTCATGAAGAAGGTCTATCAACCATACGACCCCTGCTCTTCAACGGAACCAACTGCCCAAGTTGGAAGATCAAGATGATGATCTACTTGGAGGGTCAAGGCCTATGCGACATTAAGGAGTCGCCATTTGAGCAGCCTACTACACCCGCGGCTTCAAGGACTAAAGCGGAGAAGAATTCAATTAAATTCAATGCGAGGGATATGAATGCATTCCATTGTGTCCTCACTTCAAATGAGTTCAACTGCATCTCAATATGCAAAATAGCCAACGAAATTTGGCATACATTGGAGATTTCTCATGAATGGATTTCGAAGGAAAAGAAATTTAAGCAATGCGTATTTAGATCTAAATATGAGTTGTTTAAGATGCAGGAAGGTGAAAACATCTCAGATGATGCGAACCCCGCCAGGAACGACGAGACCCGACAACGAAGAGGAACCCAAGATCGTTCTATAATTAGAATTTGGATGGAGACCTCGACCCGTTGTACGACAAAAGCAAGAACCTTGGTATAGAAGACCTCGACCCGTTGCTTATTACGAATAAGAACCTCGGTTTAAGAAGATGCCACAAACGATGGTGGAAATCTGTTTGGAATCGCCGCACCGGAAACAAAATCAATCTGATGTTCAATCCCTCGGATTGGAGGTAACCCATGTGGTATTTCTTTAGGAAAAACATCCCCATATTCCTGCAAAAGAGAAACAACAGAACTAGGCAAAAGTAAGGTCAAGTTGGTTAGTATTTAAAAATGCCTCTTTGTACAAAAGTACAATCATCGGCTGATTTGAAAACATTGCTCTCTTAACTTCACTCATTTTTGCAAAGAAATTCTTTTGTTTTCTCTCTGATTTTCTCTCAATGGCTGAATTTTGATTTTCCTTTTCTCTCTCATTTTTCCGGCCTCTCTCTGATTTTCACTCCTTTTCTTTTGTTCACTCTCTTTATTTTGGTCACTCTCTTTCTTTTGATCACTCTCTTTTTGCAATCTCACTTGATCCTCATAAACTTGATGTGGTGTCAATGGTACACGAGTGATTGGTCGTTGATTAAGTACAAACGAGTATTTGTTCATAAAGCCATCATGTTTCACACGCCTATCAAACTGCCATGGACACCCTAGCAACAAATGTCCCGCTTGCATTGGTACTACATCACATAATACTTCATCTTCATATTTACCAATCTGGAAAGCAACTAACACCTGCTTGTTCACCCTTACTTTACCACTATCATTTAACCATTGCAACTTGTATGGTCTAGGATGCTTTCGTATGGGCAGTCCCAATTTATCCACCATTATTGTACTTGCAACATTAGTACAGCTACCACCATCAATAATCATACTACATACCTTATCTTTGATGTAGCACCTGGTGTGAAAGATGTTCTCCCGTTGCACTTCTTCAACTCCTTTTGCTTGCATGCTCAATGCTCTCCTTGCCACCAATGTCAACGCATCAGGGGCTAGATATTCCGCCTCAAGATCATCCTCTAATGGTGGCATGTCATCATGGTCAGAATCATCATTGTCGGTGACAATTTCACCATTGTCTTGTAACACCATGACCTGCCTATTTGGGCATTGACTTGTCATATGTCCCCTGCCTTGGCATTTAAAACATTTAATGTCATGATATCTAGAGGTTGAATACCTTGAGAAATGTGACGGATATTCTCAGACTTAGGCTCGGGTTTGGGCATTTGTGGCTTGTCCATCTTCTTTGTGTAACTAGGTTTCCAAGACGTAGAACCTGAGTTATGGGCTGTACTTGATCGACCCCTCCTCTTGAGTTGTTTCTCCACTTTGATGGCCATCTGCACCATGTCTTCCAACTCCACATAATGCTGCATCTCTACCTTATCATGGATTTCCCGATTTAATCCATGTAAGAACCTAGCCATTGTAGCCTCTCTATCTTCCTCCACATTAGCCCAGATCATAGCAATCTCCATCTCCTTGTAGTAATCTTCTACGCTGTGACTTCCTTGCATAAGACCTTAAAGCTTATTGTACATCTCTCGATAGTAGTAACTAGGAACGAACCGCTTTCTCATTACTGCTTTCATCTCCTCCCATGTCTCTATTGGTTGTTCTCTATTTCTTCTCCTGTTTGTAACAAGTTGATCCTACCAAGTAATAGCATAGTCAGAAAATTCAATCACAGCTAATCTTACCTTCTTTGTTTCAGAATAGTTGCGGTAGTCAAATATGAACTCCATCTTCTTCTCCCACTCAAGGTATGCTTCAGGATCAGTTTTACCTTGAAATAAAGGAATCTTCATCTTAATACCACCCAAGTTGTTATCTTTCCTATTTCTAGCTTCTCTAAACCGCCCTCCACGTCTCCTATGGTTAACAACTGAATATCGATCTTCATCTTCATCAAAACCAGTCCCATATGGCTCTTCATCTTCACCATTCACTGCCCTCGGCTGAACTCTTTCCCTTCTATGCATGTTAGGAGCATTTTGTGGCTGCTCACTAAGTTTATCCTCCATCTTATCTAACTGTTCATGAACCTGCTCGAGCTCCAACTTCATCACACGCTTCATCTCACTCATTATGGCCTGCACTAGCAATTTCTGATCTGGCAAATCTGTGGTAGCATTATTGCGAGATATGTTTCCTGCAAAACAAAGATAGGAAAAAAAAGACCTCACAATTCTCTCCCTTACGTGTTTACACTCAAGAATGTGAATCACTCTATGCTCGTGTTTTTCACTCAAAATATGTGGCCTCTAACCCTCTATTGTTCTCACCACCCTTACTTCTCTCACACTGTAATTTCTCTTTCAGTTCTTTTGGAACTAAAACAAACAATACACAGAATTTCCAATAACAATTCACCAAAAACTCATAATGGAATTTTGGATCTGAAAGGAAGATTGCAAGAAACACGGGTGATAAAATTTTGGAAGTCTAAAATTATCCAAATTTCCACAAAAAGATTGGTCTTTGGAGGGAGAATTTTCACACACACAAAAAGATAGATCTATAGGGCGATGTGATTTGTTGTGCTGATTATAACCAAAATGAGTGATAAAAAAATTTTGTTGAATCCGATGTACCTTCTTTGTTTGGTTTTTTTCCTTCTTTTTTCTTCTTTTCTTCCTCTTCTTTTTTTGCTTTTTTTGAAACTTTTTTTATAATCAGCAACTATATTTTTGATAGTAAAGGAACAATATTTCGAAACAAGATACGAAAAAAAACGGATAAAGAAATACGGCTAAACAAGGGTATGTAAACCGAAAAGAATACGGAATAAAGAAAAGAAAGGTGTTTTTATTTAAAAGATAGGCAAACCTGATCTAGACTCAAAGCTCTGATACCAAATGATGCGAACCCCGCCAGGAAGACGAGACCCGACAACGAAGAGGAACCCAAGGTCGTTCTATAATCAGAATTTGGATGGAGACCTCGACCCGTTGTACAACAAAAGCAAGAACCTTGGTATAGATGTCCTCGACCCGTTGCTTATTGCAAACAAGAACCGCGGTTTAAGGAAGACGCTACAAACGGTGGTGGAGATCCGTTTGATAAGTCGATGGTGAACGCCACGGAAAAACTTCGATAAGTTCGAATAGTTCTTCAAAGAACCAAAGAGAAATTCTCTCAGAAATTTTGCCGAAAAATCAACTTCTATTTTCCATTGCTTAGATGCCTTTTAATAGGCTCAAAATTACAAGGAAAGTTCCTAAAATTTAGGCTAAATTATGGCTACGAATCAACCCATTAATTGGCTGATCACTTGCCAAGAAATAGAAAAGGAAAGTAATTATATCGGCATGCAAGCCTTCCACAAATAGAAAAGGAAAGTAATTATATCGGCATGCAAGCCTTCCAAAAATAGAAAAGGCTGAACTCTTGATCTTCATCAAAAAATAGAATAGGAAAGTAATCATATCGGCATGAATATCGATTTTCATCTTCATCAAAACCAGTCCCATAAAACTCTTCATCTTCTCCCATTACTGCCCTCGGCTGAACTCTTTCCCTTTTATGCATATTAGAAGCATTTTGTGGCTGCTCACTAAGTTTATCCTTCATCTTATCTAGCAGTTTATGAACTTGCTCGAGCTCCAACTTCATCACATGCTTCATCTTACTCATTATGGCCTCCACTTGCAATTTCTGATCAGGCAAATCTGTGGTAGCACTATTGCGAGACATATTTCCTACAAAACAATGTTAGAAAAAAAGGACAGCACAATTCTCTCACTTACGTGTTTACACTCAAGAATGTGAATCACTCTACGCTCGTGTTTTACTCGTGTTGAATCACAAGGGGTGGCTGCATCCATGGAGAATAAAGGGCTCCAATGCTTTCGGGGATTTTCAAATAGTGTTTTGATTAGTTTTTGGGTTTTTAAGTTGTGTTTTACTGTAAGGCACTAGTAATATTTGTACCAGCTGTCTAGGTTTCTATTATTGTTAGGGGGTCTGTCCCTAACTTTATTTTCAAGGGCATACTTGTGCATGTGTATATTGGTTTTTTGGTTAAAATACTTACCTTATCCAAAAAGTGTTTTTCACTCAAAATTTGTGGCCTCTAAACCTCTATTGTTCTCACCACTCTTACTTCTCTCCCTTTGTAATTTTTCTTTCAGTTCTTTTGGAACTAAGACAAACAATACACAGAATTTTCAATAGCAATTCACCTAGAACTCATAAAGGAATTTCGGATCTGAAAGCAAAAGATTACAAGAAACATAGGTGACTAAAACTTTTGATAGTCTGAAATTATCAAAATTTCCACAAAAAAGATTGTTCTTTGGAGGGAGAATTTTCATACACACACACACACAAAGATAGATCTTTAGGGTGATATGATTTGTTGTGCTGATTAGAACCAAAATGAATGATAACAAAAAAAATTTTATTGAGTCCGATGTATTTTTTTTGTTTGGTATTTTTCCTCCTCCTTTTTTACTTCTTCTTTTTGTTTGCCTTTTTGAACGTTTTTTGGATAATCAGTAATTGTATTTTTGATAGTAAAGGAACGATATTTCAAAACAAAATACAAACGAAAAATGGATAAAGAAATTCAGCTAAACAAGGATACATAAACCAAATTTAGAGACTAAAAGAATATGGAATAAAGAAAAGAAATGGTTTTTTAAAAGATAGGCAAACCTGATATAGACTCAAAGCTTTGATACCAAATGATGCGAACCCGGCCAAGAACGACGAGACCGAACAACGAAGAGGAACTCAAGATCGTTTTATAATCATAATTTCGATGGAGACCTCGACCTGTTGAACGACAAAATTAAGAACCTCGGTATAGATGACCTCGACCCGTCGCTTATTGTAAACAAGAGCCTCAGTTTAAGTAAGACGCCACAAACGGTGGTGGAAATCTGTTTGATAAGTCGATGGTAAACGCCATGGAAAATTCCGATAAGTTCGAATAGTTCTTCAAAGAACCAAAGAGAAATTCTCTCAGAAATTTTACCGAAAAATCACAAGGAAAGTTCCTAAAATTTAGGCTAAAATTATGGCTACAAATCTACCCATTAATTGGTTGATCACATGCCAACAAATAGAAAATAAAAGTAATTATCTCGGCGTGCAAGCATTCCAAAAATAGAAAATGAAAGAAATTATCTCGGCCTGTAAGCATTCCAATAAATAGAAAAAGGAACGTAATTTCTCGGCATGCAAGCCATTCAAAAGTAGAAAAGGAAAGTAATTCCACGCATGCGAGCCTTCCAAATAGAGTATTTGGCATGCGAGCCTTCCAAATAGAGTCTTGGGCATTCAAACATTCGAAAAAGATTAATCCTCCACATGCCAATTTACTTGCAGAATTTAAGGTATCCATGGTTGGATTCTTCTAGAACTTGAATCATGTTGAGCCATCTTTGTTGAACACATGGTTCATGCTCAATTGGCATCCATGAATTTGCTTGAGCCCGGATCTCCTGAATCAGCTTGATGAGTACATCTTTGAACCTTTTTGCTCGCGAATGCGTAACTGGTCCAATTGGCACTTGATCTGGATCCTTTGAAGTTGTGCTATGATTTGCATGAGTTATTTTCTCTATTCCCACGTAATTTCAATTGAAATTGCCCAACGGTTACCCAAAATAGCAGGTTTGAAGTATTTTTCGGTTTCGGGCTGCCCAAGCACACTACAATGGATTAAGGAGGGCTTTCTAGGCCTCAAACGATCGAATTCTTCGTTCCTGAGCTTCCGATAGTGTGTCATCACCATTTTCTACCAAAAAACTACACGAATTTACTCAGGGATTCAAAACACAAGAAATTGCACCCGTCTCTAATTTCTGGGATTTGCACGGATTTCGAGCGAGTTTTGGAGGAATATGAGAAAAAATGGAGAGTAAACGTTATTTCAATGCGGAGAGGAGGTTGTTTACTCTGTTCCACACGTAATTTCAACCGGAATTAATTACCCAACGGTTGCCCAAAATAGCAGGTTTGAAGCATTTTTCGGTTTCTGGCTGCCCAAGTCACTCTAATGGATGAAGAAGGGCATTTTAGGCCTTAAACTATCGAAGTCTTCATTCATGAGCATCTGATAGTGTGTCACCATCATTTTCTATCGAAAAACTACAAGAATTTACTCTTGAATTCAAAACACAAGTAACGGCACCCGTCTCTGATTTCTGGGACTCGCATGGAATTCGTGGGAGTTTTGGAGGAATATGAGGACAAAAGGAGAGTAAACGTTTTTCTATGCGGAGAGAAGGTTGTTTACTCTATTCCCACGCAATATAGAATGTTTGAAGCATTTTTCGGTCTATGACTGACCTAGCTCTCTCTAATATATGAAGGAGGAATTATAGGCCCCAAACGATCGAAATATTTGTTCCCGAGCTTCCGATAATGTGTCAACAATGTTTTCCATGGAAAAACTACACGAAATAAACTCTTGGATTCAAAACACAAGTAATTGCACATGTCTCTGATTTTTGGGACTCGCATGGTATTCGTGTGAATTTTTGAGGAATATGAGGACAAATGGAGAGTAAACATTGTTTCTATGTGGAGAGGATGTTGTTTCAACTATACCCACAAAATTTCAATTGGAACTGCCCAACGGTTGCCCATAATAGCAGGTTTGAAGCATTTTTTGACTTCTGGCTACCCTAGCCCACATAGGGATGAGAATGGGCGCGGGCTAGCCCGCTGCCCAATCGGGCTGGCCCGAAAAGCCCGGTACATATATATACCCAAATGGGTATCGGGCTGCCCAAAGCCCGAAGCTATACAAGAGAATCAATTTTACTTACAGCCAAAGCCCGATCGGGCTGCCCAAAAGCCCGATCGGGCCGCCCAAATGGGCAATTTTCCGCCCGAAACGAAAACGCCTTTCCGCCCAAATGGCCCGAAGGCTCGCACGAAATCAAATCGCCCGAAGAACACCTTCTTCTGTTCAGCTCCGGAGGTCGGCAGCCTCGATGACCTCCTGCGCCTTCAGGGCTTCGTGCAGACGGGGAGCTTCGTTTGATTGAGAGCGGCATCCTGCACCTTCAGCTTGGCCTCCTCCTTGTCGTAGAAGGGCTTGGCGATCTCCCTCCTTAGGGTTCTCAGCCTATTCTTCCTCTTCGATCTCAGCAATTTCTCCATTGAAATTTCCCTCACGCCCTTCGAAATCTAGGTTTTAGGGGTTTTATTCGGCGAGGTCCGATTCTCTGGGCTGGGTCTAGGCGCAAGCCAAGGGCCCAAGAGTCCAACTTCTTTTTGGGACGCCGAAACTCAAGGGTTTAAACCAATAGAGTAGTGGATTACTGATTATTTTGATCATATATGCTTGAATTTTTTTCCGAATGTCACGTAAGCTGCACCTAATCACCCTATATTACTCAGTAAACTCTTTTATAATATTTTGATTTTGTGTTCCATATTTCTAACACTAAGTAGATCTTTGATTGAACAGTATAATAAGAAATTTTGTGTACAATAATTGTCATAACACTATAATCTTATGATTAATTAGTCCATCACTAGAAGATGGGTGCCAAGTCAAAGAACACGTGTCTAACACTATAATCTTATGATTTTCTGATTTTTTTTGATTGTATAACATTAGGGTTTTCTTTTCTTTTTGGAAATTTAGGTGATTTAGGGTTTTAATCCATTTTGGAATTTTTGAAACGCTGTCAAAATATGGCCTTTTAATGACCTCGAAGTAGAATTGTTGATTTGTTACTGAAGAAGCCGCGGTGCTAAGAATGGAGCATTGCCGTATGTTTAAAAGCAGCCTTCGCCCCTAGTGACCATTTGCAGGGGTGTATGTCGTAGAGATCGCATGCCCTGGTGTCGTCTCGTGTGCTGACATTCTGGCGAATGTTACCTGCTGCTGCAAACAAAGAAAAAGCGCTTAAAAGGAACAATACAATACAAAACATGTTTAAATCATGTTTAAATGATTCAATGCTGTTAATTACGGTGATTAACATGGTGATTCAAATGATTCAATGCATTGCACTATCTTGTTTAATCTTCTATGATTCAAATGATTCAAATGATTGCACTGGTTTTGATGATGTTTTGATGATGTTGGTAATTATTATGTACAACTTGTAGGGTTGGATTTGAGTTTTGGTGTTGAAAGTGTGATATTGTTTTTGGTATTGGTAATTATTATGTAATTTTCTATAAATTTCTAATTAAGATTGGCCCAATGGGTATGCCCAAAGCCCAATGGGCATGACCAAAGCCCGCTTTATGCCCATTTGGGTATTCTTAAAAAAGCACGTATGGGCTTTGGGCCAACCCGAAAGCCCGCCCATTTAAACTGGGTATCTATTTGGCCCGGCCCGGCTCATTCTCATCCCTAAGCCCACACGAAGGACGTCATTTTAGGGCTCAAACATTTGAAATCATTGTTCATGAGCTTCCGATAGTTCGTCACAATCATTTTCTACCGAAAACTACAATAATTTACTCTTGGATTCAAAACATAAGCAATGGCACCCATCGTTGATTTCTGGGATTCGTACTGAATTCGTGGGAGTTTTGGAGGAATATGAGGACAAATGAAGAGTAAACGTTGTTTCTATACGGAGATGAGTTTGTTTTCTCTTTTCCCACGTAATTTCAATTGGAATTGCACAATGGTTGCCCATAATTGCAGGTTTGAAGCATTTTTCGGTTTCTGGCTGCCCTAGCTCACTCTATAGGATGAAGGAGGGCATTCAAGGCCTTAAACAATCGAAATCTTCGTTCTTGGGCCTCCGATAGTGCGTCACTATTGTTTTCTACCGAAACTACAATAATTTACTTTTGGATTCAAAACACAAGCAATGACATCCGTGTCTGATTTCTGGGACTCGCACGGAATTCGTGGGAATTTTGGACGAATTTGAGGACAAATGGAGTAAACGTTGTTTCTAGGTGGAGTGGAGGCTGTTTACTCTATTTCCACACAATTTCAATTGGAATTGCCCCAACGGTTGCCCGAATAGAAGGTTTGAAGCATTTTTTAGTTTCTGGCCTAGCTCTCGCTAATGGATGAAGGAGTGCATTCTAGGCCTTAAACGATTGAAATCTTTGTTTTCGAGCTTCTGATAGTGTGGCACCAACGTTTTCTACCCGAAAAACTACACGAATTTACTCTTGGATCCAAAACACAAGGCAATTACACCCGTCTCTGATTTCTGGGACTCGCACAGAATTCGTGAGAGTTTTGTAAGATTATGAGGACAAATGGAGAGTAAACGTTGTTTCTATGCGGAGAGGTGATTGTTTCCTATATTTCCACGCAATTTCAATTGGAATTACCTAATGGTTGTCCAAAATAGCAAGTTTGAAGAATTTTTCTGTTTCTGGCTGCCCTAGCTTACTCTAATGGACAAAGGACAATATTGTAGGCCTCAATCAATCGAAATCTTTGTTCTTGAGCTTCCGATAGCACGTCACCATCGTTTTCTGTCGAAAAGTACATGAATTTACTCTTGGATTCAAAATACAAACAATGGCAACCGTCTCTGATTACTGGGACTCGCACAGAATTCGTGGTAGTTTTGGAGGAATAAGAGGACAAATGGAGAGTAAACGTTGTTTCTAAGCGGAGTGGAGGTTGTTTCCTCCATTCCCACGTAATTTCATTTGGAATTGCCCAACTGTTACCCATAATAGCAAGTTTGAAGCATTTTTCGGTTTGTGGCTGCCCTAACTCACTATAATGGATGATGGAGGACATCCAGAATATGAGGACTCACACAGATTTCGTGCAAGTTTTGGAGAAATATAAGGACTAATGAAGAGTAAACATTGTTTCTTTTTGGAGAGGAGGTTGTTTACACTATTCCCATGCAATTTCATTTGGAACTGCCCAATGGTTGCCCATAAAATCAGGTTTGAAGCATTTTTTGGTTTCTGGCTGCCCTAGCTCTCTGTAATGGATAAAGGAGGGCATTATATTCCTCAAACGATCGAAATCTTTGTCCCTGAGCTTCCGATAGTGTATCACCATCGTTTTCTACCGAAAAACTACAGTAATTTACTCTAGTATACAAAACACAAGCAATTGCATTTGTCTCTGATTTCTGGGACTTGCACGTATTTCATACGAGTTTTAGAGGAATATGAGGACAAATGGAGAGTAAACATTGTTTCTATTTGAAGAGATGATTTTTTGAAATGAGGAGAATGGCATACGGTTCGCTAACTTGCACCTGTAGAGCTTTTTGAATCAGAGTGATGTTAGGGCTAGAAAATTGGGGGCGTTCGGTGGCTGAAGGCCGGGGAAGATCATTTGAGGAGGAGGATCTTCTTCAACGCCGCACGAAGAAGAGTAGAGCGGCTGAGGGGAAGATGGAAGAGGGATCGTCGTCAGCGGGTGGGCTTGGATTTCCAGCGGTGATATCTTTCAAGGAAGCATGTTTTGGTTTGAAGTTGCAGAGGAGTCGAGGGCATCGGCTGATTTTGATTCGTCTGATTTGGAGGAGGTGGTGGGTGATTAGAGCAGAGTTCAGCTGTCGCCAGAGTTTAAGGAGAAGCTTCGTCGGAAATGTCAGAATGCGGTGATAGTTAAATTATTGGGGCGCAACATCACGATTGGGATGATGGAATCAAAATTATCTGTGATATGGAAACCAAAAGGAGAGTTGGAATTTATTGAGCTTGGAGAGGGGTTCGTGATGATTAAATGTAATTGTGATGAAGACCTCATGTTTGCACCTAAAGAAGGTCCTTAGATGATATTCGGTCACTATCTGACGGTGCAAAGGTGGGTACCTGAATTTTCACCGACTAGTGCTGAGATTGGGTCGACATCGGTGTGGGTTCGCTTCCCGTTCCTTCCGGTGGAGTACTATGACGAAAAAATGCTGACGGCTTTGGGGAATTGCGTTGGTAAGGCCATTAAATTTGATTCTCATACTCGGGTGGTCATGAAAGCTCGTTTTGCTATGGTTTGTATTGAAATCGATTTGAGCAAGCCATTGATATCCAGAGTTCAGATTGAAGGGAGATGGCAATCGGTGTAATTTGAAGGGTTGGGGCTGATATGTTTTAAATGTGGGAGGTTTGGTCCCAAGATGTTTGTCCTTTCCATCAATCTGAAGAGAATTCTGCGAAGGGGGTTGTTTCAGAGTGTTTTCTCACTACAAAGCGTTGACCGTGGAGAACCCGGTCAACGTGGTCAAGGGGCCCGCTTTGGGTCCCTCGGGGGCTTCGAATCGATGCAGAAGGGGCGAGGGGAAGCCTCGGCCCTGGTTGAGACGCTCGGCCTCGGACAGACGAGCACGTCCTCGGAAATAGGACGACGAGGGGAAGCCTCGGTCGTCCGGCTAAATGCGTGTTCGGCGAAGGGCGAGGGGAAGCCTCGGCCCGGGTCGAGACGCTCGGCCTCGGTGGTTTGCGCTTGGCTTCGGCGATCGGACGACGAGGGGAAGCCTCAATCGTCCGGCAGGTTGCGTGGTCGGCGAGGGGCGAGGGGGAGCCTCGGCCCGTTGATCAGCTGTCCACCTGCGTAGACGAGAACGCTCGTCAGGGGGCCGGACCTTGGTTCCGGCCAAATCCCCTCCGATGCCTAAGTCAGACAGAGATCTGAGAAAGGAGGCCCGGCGGAGACGGTCCGACTCGTGAGGAGATCGTAACGGCGTCTCTCGGCGCGAGCGGGGGAGGAAGGAGATGAATTGGGGGAACGAGGTCGTTGATGGAGTACCTTAGGTTTTGTTACCTCAGATGCGGTCCTTTTCTTCGTCGTCCTCCTAGCCCTTTTGTAGAGCTCCCGGCGTGATTGCCTCTGGCCCACGTCCCACGCCTGCCCTCGATCGTGCCCCATCAATCCGCCCCCTCGCCGCCGCTCTCTTCGCCCTTCCAGCACCTCCCCATTACCGCCATTTAGTGGTCGCGCATTCGGGGGAACGGTTTTCGCAGGAGTGGGCGAGTGACTTAGCGGGTTATCGGGGCCGGGTCGGATCGACATTCGAGAAGATCCCTTATAGGGCCTTTGCTGAATGGGCTTGAGGATGCAGATGGGCTCTCGACCAGTAGTCGGGCTCCTGGGCTCGTGTCTTTTGGGGTCTCGGTCAAATAGGCGTAACAATTGCCCCCATCGGTCGAGTTGATTAGCTTCGGCCTGTTCGGCTCGGCCGATGTGACTCCTGCCGATTTTGACAAGATCGCCAGTCGATGCCGAATCATTTATTAGTCGTCATCATGAGTGGGCCCGTTCGATATTTTTAAGGCGCGGGCTCCGAAGCGCCATTGGTCCTCCGATGCCGCCACGTGTGGCTGCAAATTTACCCCCATCGTTCGCGGGGCCGTCTTCAATCGAGAAGCTGAGGGGTTCGGGCGCCGCCATCGGTGGGATCGATCGGCCTCGGCTAGCTTAGTATAACCGCTACGCCTCCTGGGGTTCCGAGTGGCGCTTCAGCCGAGGCGTGGTCATAAATGTAGGTCATGATGAGGCGGATCGATTGGACTTCCCCTGGCGCCGATTTCGAAACGCCGCCAGTTCTTCGAAGCCTGTCGCGCGTTCTTGTCAGCCGCTTCGAATTCGCCCCTGCGCCCGGTATATAAGATCCTCAGCCGCGTTGATCTCCCCTCCTCCCTTGCTCCTCCCGGTATTCAAAGCTTTCCGCAACTCAGAGTTTCCCGTCGCCTTCGCTTTCTTGCCTTCTCCGAAATAGTCGAAAAAGGTAATTCCTCTCTCGCTTTCATCTCATGGCTGCTCTTAGGATAGGCGGTTCTGGTCAAAGGGCGAGGGATCCTCCGGAGTCCAGGCGGGGCAAGCCCCGGCTAGGGGAATCAGGTTCCCCCGCCGGGAGTCGTTCTCTTCAAGATAAGGGGAAGGGGAAACTTTTTCCAGACTACGCCCGTGATGACGTGGCGTCGGCTGCCGTGCGGCTTAATGTGCCCCCGGTTGTCCTCCGTACGCCGTCGAGGACTCCTCCTTCGGTGGCCGCGGAGATCCGGGAAAGATATCTCTGCTTCCCATACGAGGTTCGAGATCCATTTGTCGACGAGCGGATTTGCCTTCCGAGGAGTAATGAGGTCGGCGCCTACGTCGAGATGTTCCGCCTGGGTCTTTGCTTCCCGCTCCATCCCTTCTTCATCCAGGTCATGGAACATCTCACGGTGTCCCTGTGTCAGTTCACCCCGTGTTCGATCGCGGTACTGACGGGCTTCGTAACGCTTTGCTGTACCCGTGGTCTGGAGCCGTCTCTCCCCCTTCTCTTCCACTTTTACCAGGTCCAGACGGTCGGTCCGGGGTCATGGCTGCTACTCCGAGCCCGTTCGAGGAGGGAATGCCTGATCGGGTTGCCCCGCTGGTCAGGGGATTGGAACTCGGATTATGTCTTCGTGGTCTTCTTGGGTGAGGCCCAGATTTTGACAAGTTGGGGAGCGTCTGTCCAACCTCGCCCGCCACTAGCCCTTTCGGATGTTGATCAGGCAGCCGCCGCGACGCTGTCGGCTCTTCCTTTGGAATCGAAGTCCATCTGGCCTTTGTTGGATGACCTACTCCTGAAGGCCATCTTGTGGTCCCCGGGTAGGTCGCTTTTTCCTCCTCGGACTGCCCTGTGACTCATCCTGATTTCGATTTCCTTTGCAGGGATGGCAGGCCGCGAGTTTGTCCGTGACGTCGATGAGCTGATCCGTCGTGGAGCTGCTCGGAGCCGAGGCAGTACCTCCGGAAGGGCGCCTCGACGGACCGTTGAGGAGGAGGTGCGCCGAGCCGAGCCCTCAGTGGGCAAGGTAGTTGAGGAGGATGTGCGCCGAGCCGAGCCCTCCGTGGGCAAGGTAGTGGCCGTGCCTCCTGCCTCTTCTTCTGGCGATCCCCTCCCCGGGGGCGTAGTAAAGGCCGGACCTGCCCCACCAGCCCGAGAGGCAGGGGGGTAATGACGGGTCCGGTGTAGTCCCCCTCGCCCTCGGAGCGTCCCCTCCCGTCCCCGAGAGTGGAGATGGGGCAAGGCAGAAGCGCTCTCCTCCGGCGCTCGTGGTGCCTCACGGAGGGAAGAAGAGGAAGGAGGATGCGGAGCCCTCCAGCCCGGCCAGTTCTGTGCCTCCTGCAGGCACCACCGGGGATCTTCAGGTGACTCTGACAACCACCCCCATCGCAGCGTCCCCGCTTCCGTCCCCGGGAATCGGAGCGCTATTGGCGAGCCATATGGCTTCCCTCGATGTTGCCCCTGGGAGTTCGGTGTTCGCCGACCGAGCCCTAGCCCAGCAGGTGGCCAAGAGCTCCGTCTTCCCTCGGGATCGCAGCACCCTTGAGAATATTCCCGCCGACAAGGTGTCGGATTCTTTGGTTTGGGCCCTTCAACAGGTTCGGCCCTCTCGCAGTCCTTTCTTTCCCTTCACTCCCTTTTTAGCTCATGTCCTGTTTTTCAGGGGTCGACGCTCGCCGTGGAGCTGCAGCGGCGAGCCATCCTCCTGAGGAAGCTGGAGGAGTCCACCATGAAGGCTCAGGAGCGGGCCGGGGCGGCCGAGGTGGCCATGATGGAGGCCCAGATGGAGTCTCGGCGCCTCAACCTCCGTGTGGCCGCGTTGGAGGGACAAGTGGGTGACCTCCAAGGAAAGCTGGAGGATGCTCATCAGTCGGCTGAGGAGGCGGCGGAGTCGTTCCGCCTGGAGAGGGAGGAGCTTCAGAGGGAACTGTCGGATCGGCGCCAAGTGATGCGGCTTGCAGAGGAGGTGGAGAAGGGCGTCGTCGAGACCCTGGGGATGAGGATCCTCGAGGTCCTCAGGGTGGCCTTCGGTAAGTACGAAGACCTCATCGCCCCTCGGATCGTCGAAGTCGTCCAGTCTTCCTTCCGGGAATGTGCGGAGCGTGTCCGGCAGGCCCCTCCGTCGGTCGATCCCCCTCGCTCCGAGCAGGGCGAAGTGCCCGAGGATGTGTCCTCCCGAGCTCGGGCTCCCTAAGCAGTCCCTCCCGGCCTTATCCTCAAATTTTTTAGCATCCGCTTCGCTTTGGGCCAGTCTACTTGAAATGGATCCCTGGCCCCCGCTGTCTCCTTCGGCTTCGTCGATGGTTCCGTGGCCAATAATTGCTGGTTGCATGGCTGCTAGCTTGGGCTACCTACTTTGGGTCTTTTGTCAACCAATTTTGCTCTGTCGGTGTCGATCTGGCTTCTGTAGGGTGTTTTCTTCGCCTCGATCCCCTATAAATAAGACACATTTTTGTACTCTGGTTAACTATTATAAAAGAAATTGACTTACTCGGACTTCTCGTGTACTTTGCGTTGTCGCCTTGTTCTTGGCCTAGGACTGGTCGGCGTTGGCGTTGGCTGGGGGGGATTCTCCCCAGACTTATGGGTGTGAGAGTCGGTCGGCGAAGGCAAAAGCTCCTCGGCTTAGGACCGGTCGGCGTCCGTGTCTCGGGGGAGTTGCCCCCAGACTTATGAGCACAAGAGTCGGTCGGCGAGGGTAAAGCTCCTCGGCTTAGGACCGGTCGGCGTCCGTGCTTGCTGGGGGAACTGTCCCAGGCTTATGGGCGCGGAAGTCGGTCTGCGAGGGCCAAGCTCCTCGGCTTAGAACCGGTCGGCGTACGCGCTGGCTGGGGGGATCGCCCCCAGACTTATGAGCGCAGGAGTCGGTCGGCGAGGGCAAAGCTCCTCGGATTAGGACCGGTCGGCATCCGTGCCTGCTGGGGGAATTGCCCCCAGTCTTATGAGCGCAGGAGTCAATCGGCGAGGACAAAGCTCACCTTCCTCCTCCAGTGAGTCGGCGGTCCCCAGTCTCTTGCGCTATTGGTGACATGTCAATTCCGTCGGGGATTTAAGAAAAGACCAAAAAGGGAATGCATTTGTACTCTCAAGAGTCCTGTCGGACCGGTACATTTGGAGGAAAGGAAAAGGAAATGAAACTAGACAGAGGGACGTAAACCTAGATAGCTCCCTCTTACTAGGCTGCAACCGGGGGGAGAGACATCGCCCGCTCACTCTATGATACGGAGGGGACCTTGGACGGTGTTGATCTTCTTCCCCTTGTCTGGCTGCGTGGAGGTCCCTTCTCCGTGGGCCGGCTCGTCGGCCTGGTTCCTGGCGTGCCCCCGGCTCATCAGCTTCTCAATGTCCTTCTTCAAATGCCAGCAGTCTTCGGTGTCATGACCATCGTCCTTATGGTACTTGCAGTACTTCTCCCTGTTCTTCCCACCTCTTCTAGCCTTCGGTGGGGGGCGATCAGCTCGCTCTTCCTTCTGTACTTGGGCGAGGACGGCGTCTGGGGTGGTATCCCTCGCACTTTCTCCCCGCTGCCTGTTCCTCGGCCTCTTCTTGGTCCGGTATCCTTCGGGGCTGACTCGTCCGCCGTCGCCGCGCTTGGTCCCTCGAGTGGCTTTTCCTGCATCCTCGGCCAAGGCCTCCTCGGTCAGCATGAAGCGTTCTGCCCTCGCCATGATCCCAGGGAGGTCCTTTGGGGGATCGTTGTGTAGGGACTTCTTGAGGCCTCGGTGGCGAAGCCCTTTCTTAAGGGCCGTCTGGACCACCAGGTCGGGAGGGTTGTTCACGTTCAGCCTTTCCGCATTGAAGCGGCGCATGAACTGTCGGAGCGGCTCGGCCGGGCCTTGCACCACGTTGAACAGATGTTCAGCACCAGGTTTGATCAGCCTCCCCGCCATGAACTGTTTGCAGAACAACTGGGTGAGTTGCTCGAAGCTGTCGATGGAGCGGCCGGGCAGGCTGTGGTACCAGGTCCTTGCCGCTCCCCTGAGAGTAGAATAGAAGCCCCGGCAAAGCAGGTCATCGTCAGCTCCCTGGAAGGCCATGTCCCCCTCGTAGTCCATCACGTGGTGTCCCGGGTCCCCTATTCCGTCGTACTTCCCCAGCACTGGGATCCTGAATCGAGAGGGGACCCGTGCATCGGTTATTCTCCGTGATAAGGGGCACCGGTCTCCGTGGATGCCCCCGGGGATGCGGTATTCGCCTGCCTCTGGCTCGATCGAGGGTGGAGGAAGCACAGGCGTTGGCGGGGCTGGCTCTGTGACCCTCGCCACGCTTGGGGTCGGGCTGACCCGACGTTCCCGACTCCTCCTGCGGGAGCTCCTGCTCCGCCGCGATCGGTCTCTTAAGTGGTGTCGTTCGCTTCTCCTGCGACGGGACGACCGCGACCGACGAGATGATGACGTCATCGATTCGCCCTCCGTCCCTTCGGTTTCTCTTCGGCTCCTTTCACGATAAGGGGAGGAGGCGCGTGACCTCGCCTGACGAGAGCCGTGCAGCGTGAATCGACGCTCCGTGTTCGGTTTCAGGGTCCCGTGGTCGTCGACCACGGCGGACCGCAAGTGCGGGGGACCCCCCGCCCATCGATGGCTATCGTCCAACGTGCCTCCGTTGGACGGCGCAGGGCCGACGAGCTGCTGCACCGTCGCGACCAATGTCTGGAGGCTCGCATTGGTCTCCTGAGCCAGGGCACGGAGCTGTCCCTGCATGGCCAGTTCTGAGCCGCCGGTCTCTTCGGTTGAGAGGGCGGGGTGGTCGCCGACGGGCATGTCCTCGGGGTTGCCGTTTGATGCGCCATTCCCTTCCTCAGGGATGGGGGGCATGCGCTTCCTTCCATTGCTGGCTCGTGCCATTGTTGGTGTGGTTTGTTACTTCGTGGGACGGTTTTCTTTCCCACAGACGGCGCCAGATGTTTCAGAGTGTTTTCTCACTACAAAGCGTTGACCGTGGAGAACCCGGTCAACGTGGTCAAGGGGCCCGCTTTGGGTCCCTCGGGGGCTTCGAATCGGTGCAGAAGGGGCGAGGGGAAGCCTCGGCCCTGGTTGAGACGCTCGGCCTCGGACAGACGAGCGCGTCCTCGGAAATAGGACGACGAGGGGAAGCCTCGGTCGTCCGGCTAAATGCGTGTTCGGCGAAGGGCGAGGGGAAGCCTCGGCCCGGGTCGAGACGCTCGGCCTCGGTGGTTTGCGTTTGGCTTCGGCGATCGGACGACGAGGGGAAGCCTCAATCGTCCGGCAGGTTGCGTGGTCGGCGAGGGGCGAGGGGGAGCCTCGGCCCGTTGATCAGCTGTCCACCTGCATAGACGAGAACGCTCGTCAGGGGGCCGGACCTTGGTTCCGGCCAAATCCCCTCCGATGCCTAAGTCAGACAGAGATCTGAGAAAGGAGGCCCGGCGGAGACGGTCCGACTCGTGAGGAGATCGTAACGGCGTCTCTCGGCGCGAGCGGGGGAGGAAGGAGATGAATTGGGGGAACGAGGTCATTGATGGAGTACCTTAGGTTTTGTTACCTCAGATGCGGTCCTTTTCTTCGTCGTCCTCCTAGCCCTTTTGTAGAGCTCCCGGTGTGATTGCCTCTGGCCCACGCCTGCCCTCGATCGTGCCCCATCAATCCGCCCCCTCGCCGCCGCTCTCTTCGCCCTTCCAGCACCTCCCCATTACCGCCATTTAGTGGTCGCGCATTCGGGGGAACGGTTTTCGCAGGAGTGGGCGAGTGACTTAGCGGGTTATCGGGGCCGGGTCGGATCGACATTCGAGAAGATCCCTTACAGGGCCTTTGCTGAATGGGCTTGAGGATGCAGATGGGCTCTCGACCAGTAGTCGGGCTCCTGGGCTTGTGTCTTTTGGGGTCTCGGTCAAATAGGCGTAACAGGGGTTAAGAAGGCTGGTGGCCCTGTGGACTCTCCAATGGAGGAAGAGAGGAAGCTTAATGTGGAGGAACCAGTGTTTGGCCCTTGGATGGTGGCGAATGATCGGAGGGGTCGCCTTAATCATAGTAATTTGATGGCGAATTCTGCTGCCATTGGCAGAGCAGGATCGGGGCTGGGCTCCAGGTTCTCGGCATTGGGGAAGCAGATGGAGGATGATAGGGTAGCTGACGGAGGTGGCGAGGGCTCTAGTGGAGGTAGCAAGGGTGATTTGGAAGTGATCCCACTGGCTCTGATTAATCACAAAGGCAGCAGTCTAGGCCCATATGCTAGAAGTGTGATCATGTTGGGTGATAGGAGGAACATGAAATTCAAACATGCCTATGTTTTAAGAGCTGGTGGTTAGGGGAAGATTGGGCCTAATAGTAGTGCGACGTCGGGTAGTTCTTTGTTGGCTTCTGTTAAAGGCAAGTTCCCTATTTCGAAATCGCCGAATAAATCGCAGAAGCGTCAGCCTTTGAATGACATTTCAAATTCTTTGGGTGGCGCGAAGGATATCGGCTCGTCTTCTATGTTGGAGAGTTCATCGAGAGTGGATGTTCCATTGTTACATCCTCCAGATGAGCGTGTTGTTCCGCCTTCTACGGGTCATTTTGATGCTTCGCTGTTGGAAGTAGTTGTTGGTATGAAGCATGGAGCTTCTTCTACGGCTGGTCTGTTTGGGGTAGGGCTCATTGATTGAGGGTGCCCAGGCGGGGTTGCTTTGTCTATCATCTCCATTGCTCATGGATATGTTGTTCTGGAATTGTAGAGGTGCTGTGAAGAAATCTTTCCTCAGAGAAGCGAAAGAGTTGATTGGGAAGTTTAAACCTGCTATTCTAGCTGTTGTGGAACCCAGGATAGCTGTTGATGATGTGTTGCGGGTCATTAGGAAGATGAACTTTGGCTATCATTTCATTGTGGACCCTATTGGGTTTTCAGGGGGGCATTTAGGTTTGTTGGGATGATCAGGTGCTTAATTTTGAAGTTCGGTTCTCCTCCCCTCACGTGGTCTTTGGAGTTGTGAAGAGGACTGGGGCGCTGGACTTTCATCTGTCTGTTGTGTATGCTAACCCATGTCGGGTCACTAGATGGAGGATGTATGAGCAGATTGAAGAGTTTTGTTCTTGTTTCTGCTATTTTTCGCAGAACACATTAATAGTATGGAAGGTGCGTGGTCAACGCGGTCAAAGAGGGGACGCGCGGGACCCCCGAGTTGTCGTGGCTGTCGCTCGAGACGGAGATGACCGGTGGGGTCGACCGACGGCGCGTTCGCTCGAGCGGAAAGGCGCGGCTCCGTTCTTTGGCGGGCCGAGGGGTAGCCTCGGCGAGATGACAGCCTCCGGGATCGGTTGAAGGCAGAGTCGCTCGCAGCGGGGCGCGCGGATCCTCGCGTCGGCTCAGCGAGGGGTGGCCTCGGCAGGGCGACGTCCTCGGTACGGAGGAGACGAACGAGGTCGGGGACGAGGGCGCTCGGCTCCGGCTGGAAGGATGCCGAGGGGTAGCCTCGGCGTCGTTGGAACTCCTGGACCTGAATAGACGAGAGAGCTCGTCAGGGGGGTCGGACCTTGGTTCCGACCGAAGCCCCTCCGATGCCAAAGTCAGATCTGGCCTGATAAGTGCTCGGTGGGGTCGAGTATGGCTCGCGGAGAGACCGATACTCAAGTCCTCGGGCCGAGCTTTGGAGGAGAAATATTCAAGGTGGAAGAAGGTGTAAGATGGGAGTATGAGGTACCTCCGTTGTAGGTGGTGAAGATCCGGCCTCCTGGTGATGATGACCATCCTCCCCTCATATAGGTCACTCGTCCTCATAATGTGCCATGATGTGACATCATGGCCATCATTCATGGGGACGTGCAAATGTGGGAAGTTTTGACCTCCACTAATTGCGCCCATCTTGATGAGGAGATGAATGTCCTGAAGGTGGCCATGATGGCCGGAGTGATGGACTCGGGCGGTTGCCATATTTGGCGGGCCTTGATGGCTGGAGAGTGATGGCCATTTAAGTCGGGCCATTAAGTTGAGCCATTAAGCCGAGCCATGAAGCCGAGCCATGATGGCTATAGAGTGAATGCCATTTAAGTCGGGCCATTATCGGCGAGAGTGATGGCACTTGGCGGTTGCCATATTTGGTGAATGTTTCCTTGACTTGGGCCCCGATTTCCTCCACTGTGGAAGTGGGCCTTCGTCATGGGTGGAGAGGCGCGGCCCGCCCGTGAGATCCTTGGGCCGAGGCCCCAAGGTCGTAGCAGTCTGGTTGACCAGTCGTAGTTGACTTAGCTCCTCCGGGCCCAGCCAAACTAGTCCCGTTAACATGCCCCCATCTTCTGAGCTCTACCATTGTTGAGGTGGAGGTCGGGAGATGTAGTATAATGGGGAAGAAGTTGTACTCTCTGCAAAACTTTGGTCCGTCTTGCGGAGTTTGTCTTGGGACGATAGATCGTCAGCCCGAGATTCGTTCGGTTGCGAGGGGAGTCACCCATCGACTTACGGCCGACGAAGGAGATTCGTTCGGTGGCGAGGGGAGTTGCCCCTCGACTTACGGCCGACGAAGGAGATTCGTTCGGTGGCGAGGGGAGTTGCCCCTCGACTTACGGCCGACGAAGGAGATTCGTTCGGTGGCGAGGGGAGTTGCCCCTCGACTTACGGCCGACGAAGGAGATTCGTTCGGTGGCGAGTGGGGTTGCCCCTCGACTTACGGCCGACGAAGGAGTTTCGTTCGGTGGCGAGGGGGGTTGCCCCTCGACTTACGGCCGACGAAGGAGATTCGTTCGATGGCGAGGGGGGTTGCCCCTCGACTTACGGCCGACGAAGGAGATTCGTTCGGTGGCGAGGGGGGTTGCCCCTCGACTTATGGCCGACGAAGGAGATTCTTTCGGTCGGCTAACCGGGGGAGTTGCCACGGTCTTTCGTCCGATCCATTCGTTCGGTGGCGAGGGGAGTTGCCCCTCGACTTACGGACGACGAAGGAGATTCGTTCGGTGGCGAGGGGGGTTGCCCCTCGACTTACGGCCGACGAAGGAGATTCGTTCGGTCGGCTAACCGGGGGAGTTTCCCCGGTCCTTCGTCCGATCCGTTCGTTCGGTGGCGAGGGGAGTTGACCCTCGACTTACGGCCGACGAAGGAGATTCGTTCGGTGGCGAGGGGAGTTGCCCCTCGACTTACGGCCAACGAAGGAGTTTCGTTCGGTGGCGAGGGGGGTTGCCCCTCGACTTACGGCCGACGAAGGAGATTCGTTCGATGGCGAGGGGGGTTGCCCCTCGACTTACGGCCGATGAAGGAGATTCTTTCGGTGGCGAGGGGGGTTGCCCCTCGACTTACGGCCGACGAAGGAGATTCTTTCGGTCGGCTGACCGGGGGAGTTGCCCCGGTCCTTCGTCCGATCCGTTCGTTCGGTGGCGAGGGGAGTTGCCCCTCGACTTACGGCCGACGAAGAAGTGAGGACCTTGTAAATACTTTCAAAGATTCCATGGTGGCGCTCTGCAAGTACTTCGTCCAGCTCGGGTGGATGCAGGAGCTGTTCGGTAAGCGGGGACCCTGTAGCTCGGTTGGAGGAGCTCTCGAACTCGGACGGTGGTGTTTCGGCCAGATCGGCTCAGCCAGGATGAGGATGACTTTGAGACAAGGTGGCTCGGAGGCTTGGAAGGGTGGTCCGACTCGTCTGGACCGGTCGGCCTCCTCTGGGGTCGGCCTCGGTCGCGGCCTGAACTGGTCGGCCTCCTCCTGGGTTGGTTGAACTGGTGTGGTCGGCCTCCTCTTGGATGGGTCGGCCTCGTCTAGACACAACTCTAGTTCTATTTCCAAATTCAGCTCCAGCTCCAGCTATAGCTTTTGTCTGGACCGCATCTTCCGCTCCGGCTCCAGCTTTGTCTGGATCCGAGCTTCTGCTCTAGTTCCGGCTCCAGCTTTTGTCTGGATCCTTGCTCCTGCTCCCGCTCCTGCTCCCGCTCCGGCTCCCGCTTTTGTCTGTTTGGCGGTACGACCAAGGTAGCTCGGCAAGGGCGGCACAGTGATGGGGGCTCAGCCCATATGCTTAGCGATGGCAGCACGGTGTTGGTATGGCGGACGTCGAGACAATGGCCAGAGATTGTGGTAGGGCCATCGATGAAGGCCGAGTCGGGGCTAAGCCCGACGCCTGCGAGGGTCGTCGGTGCTGTCTCTTGTCTGAACTCGATCGAGATCTCATTCTCCTTGGCGACCTTGCCAGGCCACTCGTAGCCCCGCGTCTTCCTGGCCCATCCCCGGATCTAGACGCACTCCTTGCGCCTCTCCCTCAAGTGGGCTGAGGCCGCAATGCCGATCGCCGTGTGCTCTGGCGTTGTCGCGACCATGGCAGCCTTATCGACAAGCTTTTTGTGAGACATTTGTTGAAACCGGAGGGTGTGGCTTTTTATCACCATCTCGCAAGAAGTTTAAGAGAGGAGAATTGTTAGGGAAGCTCTTGTAGTTGTTTTAAAGCACACAATTAATTAGCAAGGGGGAAGAGGACAGTTTGACCTTTTTGCTGGGTCGGCCTCCTCAGGGGTCGGCCTCGGCCTGGACTGGCCGGCCTCCTCTGGGGTCGGCCTCGGCCTGGACTGGTCGGCCTCCTCAGGGGTTGGCCTCGGCCTCAGCCTGCACTGGTCAGCCTCGGCCTCGGCCTGGGCTGGTCGGCCTCCTCTGAGGTCGGCTTCGTCCTGAACTGGTCGGCCTCCTCAGGGGTCGGCCTCGGCCTCAGCCTGCACTGGTCAGCCTCGGCCTCGGCCTGGACTGGTCGGCTTCCTCTGAGGTCGGCCTCGGCCTGGACTGGTCGGCCTCGGCCTCGTCCTGGACTGGTCGGTCTCCTCAGGGGTCGGCCTCGGCCTGGACTGGCCGGCCTCCTCTGGGGTCGGCCTCGGCCTGGGCTGGTCGGCCTCCTCAGGGGTCGGCCTCGGCCTCAGCCTGTACTGGTCCAAGTTCTGAGGCTCTACTTGGCGACGGCGCACCGAGCTCCCACCAGAAGTTTACAAGAAGCTCTGTTGGAAGAACCTAGCAGCCGTTGACAAAGCAGAGGATGTAAGTTCTGCAGGCGAAATGTTCGCGAGCCAAGAAGCTCATTGGGGGAGGAGTGATCGACTGAACTCTGATTGGGGGAGGAGCCGAGCTCTCTCTTTCTCTCTAGCCGCAAGGAAGTCGGAGGAGGATATATCGCCGACTGGAGGAGGGGTCGGATGACCCGTCGGACACGTCGTCGACCCTTGGGAGGGTCGGGAGGCGGCCTTGCCCTCGACCCTGAGGAGGGTCGAATGAACCGTCGGACCCGTCGCCGACCCTTGGGACGGTCGACTGAGTTGTCGCAGTCCCGTCGCCGACCCTTGGAATGGTCGAATGAGTTGTCGCAGTCCCATGGTGGGTCGGAGCTGTGTTTGGCGACCCTGTGGAGGGTCGGAGAAATCGCCCTTGATCTTGTAGATGCTCAGTCACCCGGGCTGGAGGTTGTCGACACCATCAAGTTGAAGGCGCTCAGAGGTTACCCGTCAACCCTAAGGCGGGTCGGAGCTCGGCATCGACTCACAGGAGAGTCGCAAGAGACCTGACCTCTGGGTGTAGCCGCTTGATCTTGGGGGTGACTTCGTCAAATTGAAAACCCCAACTACCGATCAACCCAGATCGAGGTTGTCGATCGATGGGGGCTCGGTGACGCTCCCTTGGGTCAGATCATCGGTGGCAGGTTGTTGTCGCCTCCAAGTCGGAACTTGATGACCCCTCTTGGTTGCAGCAACCCAAGTGCTTCAGGCGAGCTCTTCGATCGTTGGGGATCTATTGGGGTTGGGGGTTGCCCAGCCCAATAGCTTGGCGGCTGTGAGCTCTCGGATCTGATGCCGGAGGCCCCGAATTGGTGTGGTCGAGGCAGGGGTGGCTCTGCCCTTTGCGTGAGAAGATGAGCCATCGCCGTCGACCCAGAGAAGGATCGAAGCGCTCGTCGTCAACCTGGAGGGAGGTCGGAGCAATTGGGTCGTCGATCCTGAGGTCGGTCGGAGGAGGGTCGAGGGCTTCGATCGAGACTCGACGAAGAAGGGAACTTGGGTCGAACGCCGATCTGCCCCTTAAGATGGAGACGTTGGGTCGAAGCCTCTACCCGAGCCTCAACGAAGCCCTGAGTTTTGGTCGAGCGCTGATCCTCCCTTCAGGATGAAGGTGTTGGGTCGGTGAACTCAACGAAGGCGTCGGACAAGATCTGGGAGACTCTGGCATCTTGGTTGCCCACGGAAGTTCGTGTATCAGAGCTCCTGCCTCGTCGAAGGTCTCCCGGCTTCGGCTTCGTTTTTGTTTACGAAGGTGAGTTTGATCCCCCAATTGTTGACCGCGGTAAGAGCGATGAAAGTCCCAGTGGATGAGCTTTGCAAGAAAACATACCACCTCGTCACAAATAGATGAAATAACAGTTGTTATCAAATCATTATTAAGAAAATTCTTGATTATCAAGAAAAATGTACTTCCATTATTGACAGAGCTTTGGGGAAGAGTGGTCCTCTCGCTTTTGGTCGATCGAAGCGGTGCCGTCTCAATCTTCCTTGAAGGTGGGACGTGGAGGCACCGTTCTCGGTCGTAAGTCAGCACAGCATCCTTGATTTCGATGCCCAGACACCTCGATCTCGATTGATCAGGGCCGAGATGCCTTAAGTTGGCCAAGGTTTCAAGTGATCAGATCCAAACGAAGAAGCCCACGACGAGAGATAAGAGGATATTGGTTAATTGAACGAGTCGTTTGTCGGTGTGGTTGATGACGCGGATATTGACTCGTTCCCACAGACGGCGCCAACTGTTTCTGCTATTTTTCGCAGAACACATTAATAGTATGGAAGGTGCGTGGTCAACGCGGTCAAAGAGGGGACGCGCGGGACCCCCGAGTTGTCGTGGTTGTCGCTCGAGACGGAGATGACCGGTGGGGTCGACCGACGGCGCGTTCGCTCGAGCGGAAAGGCGCGGCTCCGTTCTTTGGCGGGCCGAGGGGTAGCCTCGGCGAGATGACAGCCTCCGGGATCGGTTGAAGGCAGAGTCGCTCGCAGCGGGGCCCGCGGATCCTCGCGTCGGCTCAGCGAGGGGTGGCCTCGGCAGGGCGACGTCCTCGGTACGGAGGAGACGAACGAGGTCGGGGACGAGGGCGCTCGGCTCCGGCTGGAAGGATGCCGAGGGGTAGCCTCGGCGTCGCTGGAACTCCTGGACCTGAATAGACGAGAGAGCTCGTCAGGGGGGTCGGACCTTGGTTCCGACCGAAGCCCCTCCGATGCCAAAGTCAGATCTGGCCTGATAAGTGCTCGGTGGGGTCGAGTATGGCTCGCGGAGAGACCGATACTCGAGTCCTCGGGCCGAGCTTTGGAGGAGAAATATTCAAGGTGGAAGAAGGTGGAAGATGGGAGTATGAGGTACCTCTGTTGTAGGTGGTGAAGATCCGGCCTCCTGGTGATGATGACCATCCTCCCCTCATATAGGTCACTCGTCCTCATAATGTGCCATGATGTGACATCATGGCCATCATTCATGGGGACGTGCAAATGTGGGAAGTTTTGACCTCCACTAATTGCGCCCATCTTGATGAGGAGATGAATGTCCTGAAGGTGGCCATGATGGCCGGAGTGATGGACTCGGGGCGGTTGCCATATTTGGCGGGCCTTGATGGCTGGAGAGTGATGGCCATTTAAGTCGGGCCATTAAGTTGAGCCATGAAGCCGAGCCATGAAGCCGAGCCATGATGGCTATAGAGTGAATGCCATTTAAGTCGGGCCATTATCGGCGAGAGTGATGGCACTTGGCGGTTGCCATATTTGGTGAATGTTTCCTTGACTTGGGCCCCGATTTCCTCCACTGTGGAAGTGTGCCTTCGTCATGGGTGGAGAGACGCGGCCCGCCCGTGAGATCCTTGGGCCGAGGCCCCAAGGTCGTAGCAGTCTGGTTGACCAGTCGTAGTTGACTTAGCTCCTCCGGGCCCAGCCAAACTAGTCCCGTTAACAGTTCTAATTTGGTGATCCCATGGGTGATGTTAGGTGATTTCAACGATTATAGGAGTTCGTCGGAAAAGTGGGGTGTCAATCCTCCCTCCTTCGTCAGGTGCAACAGATTTCTCTCCTTCCTTTCTTCGTGTGGGATGATTGATCTTGGATTCCATGGAGCTCTTTTTACTTGGTGTAACCAACGGCAGGGGTTGGCGAAAGTCTGTGAGAGGTTGGACAGGGCAGTGGCCAATGAAGAGTGGTGTGCTTTATCCTGAAGCTCACATTTGTCATTTGCCGATGATATTTTCTGATCATGTCCCATTCTTCTTTGCTGTGAGGGAGTGGGTGTTAGGCATCAATCCTCTCCGTTATTTAGATTTCAAGCTATGTGGATTAAGGAGGAGAAGTTCAGAGAGGTGGTGGTTCAGAATTGATTCAAAGTTGATGGGGATTATGCGTGTAAGGCAGCTTTCTTTGTGGAGAAGGTGTCTTGCTGGAACAGAGAGTTTTTTGGTAATCTTTTCAGGAAGAAGAGGTGGTTGAGAGGAAGAATTGAGGGTATTCAACGGGAACTCTTTGCTAAGGACTCGCATCAGCTCATGAGGCTGGAGGAAGAGCTCATCTGTAGGTATGACTGTGTCCTGGAACAAGAGTGTTACGCCTATTTGACCGAGACCCCAAAAGACACGAGCCCAGGAGCCCGACTACTGGTCGAGAGCCCATCTGCATCCTCAAGCCCATTCAGCAAAGGCCCTGTAAGGGATCTTCTCGAATGTCGATCCGACCCGGCCCCGATAACCCGCTAAGTCACTCGCCCACTCCTGCGAAAACCGTTCCCCCGAATGCGCGACCACTAAATGGCGGTAATGGGGAGGTGCTGGAAGGGCGAAGAGAGCGGCGGCGAGGGGGCGGATTGATGGGGCACGATCGAGGGCAGGCGTGGGACGTGGGCCAGAGGCAATCACGCCGGGAGCTCTACAAAAGGGCTAGGAGGACGACAAAGAAAAGGACCGCATCTGAGGTAACAAAACCTAAGGTACTCCATCAACGACCTCGTTCCCCCAATTCATCTCCTTCCTCCCCCGCTCGCGCCGAGAGACGCCGTTACGATCTCCTCACGAGTCGGACCGTCTCCGCCGGGCCTCCTTTCTCAGATCTCTGTCTGACTTAGGCATCGGAGGGGATTTGGCCGGAACCAAGGTCCGGCCCCCTGACGAGCGTTCTCGTCTACGCAGGTGGACAGCTGATCAACGGGCCGAGGCTCCCCCTCGCCCCTCGCCGACCACGCAACTTGCCGGACGATTGAGGCTTCCCCTCATTGTCCGATCGCCGAAGCCAAGCGCAAACCACCGAGGCCGAGCGTCTCGACCCGGGCCGAGGCTTCCCCTCGCCCTTCGCCGAAAACGCATTTAGCCGGACGACCGAGGCTTCCCCTCGTCGTCCTATTTCCGAGGATGCGCTCGTCTGTCCAAGGCCGAGCGTCTCAACCAGGGCCGAGGCTTCCCCTCGCCCCTTCTGCACCGATTCGAAGCCCCCGAGGGACCCAAAGCGGGCCCCTTGACCACGTTGACCGGGTTCTCCACGGTCAACGCTTTGTAGTGAGAAAACACTCTGAAACATCTGGCGCCGTCTGTGGGAACGAAAACCGTCCCACGAAGTAACAAACCACACCAACAATGGCACGAGCCAGTAATGGAAGGAAGCGCATGCCCCCCATCCCGGAGGAAGGGAATGGCGCATCAAACGGCAACCCCGAGGACATGCCCGTCGGCGACCACCCCGTCCTCTCAACTGAAGAGACCGGCGGCTCAGAACTGGCCACGCAGGGACAGCTCCGCGCCCTGGCTCAGGAGACCAACGCGAGCCTCCAGACATTGGTCGCGACGGTGCAGCAGCTCGTCGGCCCTACGCCGTCCAACGGAGGCACGTTGGACGATAGCCATCGATGGGCGGGGGGTCCCCCGCACTTGCGGTCCGCCGTGGTCGAAGACCACGGGACCCTGAAACCGAACACGGAGCGTCGATTCACGCTGCACGGCTCTCGTCAGGCGAGGTCACGCGCCTCCTCCCCTTATCGTGAAAGGAGCCGAAGAGAAACCGAAGGGACGGAGGGCGAATCGATGACGGCATCATCTCGTCGGTCGCGGTCGTCCCGTCGCAGGAGAAGTGAACGACACCACTCAAGAGACCGATCACGGCGGAGCAGGAGCTCCCGCAGGAGGAGTCGGGAACGTCGGGTCAGCCCGACCCCAAGCGTGGCGAGGGTCGCAGAGCCAGCCCCGCCGACGCCTGTGCTTCCTCCACCCTCGATCGAGCCAGAGGCAGGCGAATACCGCATCCCCGGGGGCATCCACGGAGACCGGTGCCCCTTATCACGGAGAATATCCGACGCACGGGTCCCCTCTCGATTCAGGATCCCAGTGCTGGGGAAGTACGACGGAATAGGGGACCCGGGACACCACGTGATGGACTACGAGGGGGACATGGCCTTCCAGGGAGCTGACGATGACCTGCTTTGCCGGGGCTTCTATTCTACTCTCAGGGGAGCGGCAAGGACCTGGTACCACAGCCTGCCCGGCCGCTCCATCGACAGCTTCGAGCAACTCACCCAGTTGTTCTGCAAACAGTTCATGGCGGGGAGGCTGATCAAACCTGGTGCTGAACATCTGTTCAACGTGGTGCAAGGCCCGGCCGAGCCGCTCCGACAGTTCATGCGCCGCTTCAATGCGGAAAGGCTGAACGTGAACAACCCTCCCGACCTGGTGGTCCAGACGGCCCTTAAGAAAGGGCTTCGCCACCGAGGCCTCAAGAAGTCCCTACACAACGATCCCCCAAAGGACCTCCCCAGGATCATGGCGAGGGCAGAACGCTTCATGCTGACCGAGGAGGCCTTGGCCGAGGATGCAGGAAAAGCCACTCGAGGGACCAAGCGCGGCGACGGCGGACGAGTCAGCCCCGAAGGATACCGGACCGAGAAGAGGCCGAGGAACAGGCAGCGGGGAGAAAGTGCGAGGGATACCACCCCAGACGCCGTCCTCGCCCAAGTACAGAAGGAAGAGCGAGCTGATCGCCCCCCACCGAAGGCTAGAAGAGGTGGGAAGAACAGGGAGAAGTACTGCAAGTACCATAAGGACGATGGTCATGACACCGAAGACTGCTGGCATCTGAAGGACATTGAGAAGCTGATGAGCCGGGGGCACGCCAGGAACCAGGCCGACGAGCCGGCCCACGGAGAAGGGACCTCCACGCAGCCAGACAAGGGGAAGAAGATCAACACCGTCCAAGGTCTCCTCCGTATCATAGAGTGAGCGGGCGATGTCTCTCCCCCCGGTTGCAGCCTAGTAAGAGGGAGCTATCTAGGTTTACGTCCCTCTGTCTAGTTTCATTT
Source organism: Scilla litardierei (assembly GCA_030789695.1). Taxonomy (NCBI): domain Eukaryota; kingdom Viridiplantae; phylum Streptophyta; class Magnoliopsida; order Asparagales; family Asparagaceae; genus Scilla; species Scilla litardierei. The sequence goes on from JAULAV010009333.1 coordinate 51,344, forward strand.
CCTTTTCCTTTCCTCCAAATGTACCGGTCCGACAGGACTCTTGAGAGTACAAATGCATTCCCTTTTTGGTCTTTTCTTAAATCCCCGACGGAATTGATATGTCACCAATAGCGCAAGAGACTGGGGACCGCCGCCTCACTGGAGGAGGAAGGGGAGCTTTGTCCTCGCCGATTGACTCCTGCGCTCATAAGACTGGGGGCAATTCCCCCAGCAGGCACGGATGCCGACCGGTCCTAAGCCGAGGAGCTTTGCCCTCGCCGACCGACTCCTGCGCTCATAAGTCTGGGGGCGATCCCCCCTGCCAGCGCGAACGCCGACCGGTTCTAAGCCGAGGAGCTTGGCCCTCGCAGACCAACTTCCGCGCCCATAAGCCTGGGACAGTTCCCCCAGCAAGCACGGACGCCGACCGGTCCTAAGCCGAGGAGCTTTACCCTCGCCGACCGACTCTTGTGCTCATAAGTCTGGGGGCAACTCCCCCGAGACACGGACGCCGACCGGTCCTAAGCCGAGGAGCTTTTGCCTTCGCCGACCGACTCTCACACCCATAAGTCTGGGGAGAATCCCCCCCAGCCAACGCCAACGCCGACCAGTCCTAGGCCAAGAACAAGGCGACAACGCAAAGTACACGAGAAGTCCGAGTAAGTCAATTTCTTTTATAATAGTTAACCAGAGTACAAAAATGTGTCTTATTTACAGGGGATCGAGGCGAAGAAAACACCCTACAGAAGCCAGATCGACACCGACAGAGCAAAATTGGTTGACAAAAGACCCAAAGTAGGTAGCCCAAGCTAGCAGCCATGCAACCAGAAATTATTGGCCACGGAACCATCGACGAAGCCGAAGGAGACAGCGGGGGCCAGGGATCCATTTCAAGTAGACTGGCCCAAAGCGAAGCGGATGCTAAAAAATTTGAGGATAAGGCCGTGAGGGACTGCTTAGGGAGCCCGAGCTCGGGAGGACACATCCTCGGGCACTTCGCCCTGCTCAGAGCGAGGGGGATCGACCGACGGAGGGGCCTGCCGGACACGCTCCGCACATTCCCGGAAGGAAGACTGGACGACTTCGACGATCCGAGGGGCGATGAGGTCTTCGTACTTACCGAAGGCCACCCTGAGGACCTCGAGGATCCTCATCCCCAGGGTCTCGACGACGCCCTTCTCCACCTCCTCTGCAAGCCGCATCACTTAGCGCCGATCCGACAGTTCCCTCTGAAGCTCCTCCCTCTCCAGGCGGAACGACTCCGCCGCCTCCTCAGCCGACTGATGAGCATCCTCCAGCTTTCCTTGGAGGTCACCCACTTATCCCTCCAACGCGGCCACACGGAGGTTGAGGCGCCGAGACTCCATCTGGGCCTCCATCATGGCCACCTCGGCCGCCCCGGCCCGCTCCTGAGCCTTCATGGTGGACTCCTCCAGCTTCCTCAGGAGGATGGCTCGCCGCTGCAGCTCCACGGTGAGCGTCGACCCCTGAAAAACGGGACATGAGCTAAAAAGGGAGTGAAGGGAAAGAAAGGACTGCGAGAGGGCCGAACCTGTTGAAGGGCCCAAACCAAAGAATCCGACACCTTGTCGGCGGGAATCTTCTCGAGGGTGCTGCGGTCCCGAGGGAAGACGGAGCTCTCGGCCACCTGCTGGGCTAGGGCTCGGTCGGCGAACACCGAACTCCCGGGGGCAACATCGAGGGAAGCCATATGGCTCGCCAATAGCGCTCCGATTCCCGGGGACAGAAGTGGGGACGCTACGATGGGGGTGGTTGTCAGAGTCACCTGAAGATCCCCGGTGGTGCCTGCAGGAGGCATAGAACTGGCCGGGCTGGAGGGCTCCGCATCCTCCTTCCTCTTCTTCCCTCCGTGAGGCACCACGAGCGCCAGAGGAGAGCGCTTCCGCCTTGCCCCATCTCCACTCTTGGGGACGGGAGGGGACGCTCCGAGGGCGAGGGGGACTAAACCGGACCCGTCATTACCCCCTGCCTCTCGGGCTGGTGGGGCCGGTCCGGCCTTTACTACGCCCCCGGGGAGGGGATTGCCAGAAGAAGAGGCAGGAGGCACGGCCACTACCTTGCCCACGGAGGGCTCGGCTCGGCGCACATCCTCCTCAACTACCTTGCCCACGGAGGGCTCGGCTCGGCGCACCTCCTCCTCAACGGTCCGTCGAGGCGCCCTTCCGGAGGTACTGCCTCGGCTCCGAGCAGCTCCACGACGGATCAGCTCATCGACGTCACGGACGAACTCGCGGCCTGCCATCCCTGTAAAGGAAACCGAAATCAGGATGAGTCACAGGGCAGTCCGAGGAGGAAAAAGCGACCTACCCGGGGACCACAAGATGGCCTTCAGGAGTAGGTCATCCAACAAAGGCCAGATGGACTTCGATTCCAAAGGAAGAGCCGACAGCGTCGCGGCGGCTGCCTGATCAACATCCGAAAGGGCTAGTGGCGGGCGAGGTTGGACAGACGCTCCCCAACTTGTCAAAATCTGGGCCTCACCCAAGAAGACCACGAAGACATAATCCGAGTTCCAATCCCCTGACCAGCGGGGCAACCCGATCAGGCATTCCCTCCTCGAACGGGCTCGGAGTAGCAGCCATGACCCCGGACCGACCGTCTGGACCTGGTAAAAGTGGAAGAGAAGGGGGAGAGACGGCTCTAGACCACGGGTACAGCAGAGCATTACGAAGCCCGTCAGTACCGCGATCGAACACGGGGTGAACTGACACAGGGACACCGTGAGATGTTCCATGACCTGGATGAAGAAGGGATGGAGCGGGAAGCGAAGACCCAGGCGGAACATCTCGACGTAGGCGCCGACCTCATTACTCCTCGGAAGGCAAATCCGCTCGTCGACAAATGGAACTCGAACCTCGTATGGGAAGCAGAGATATCTTTCCCGGATCTCCGCGGCCACCGAAGGAGGAGTCCTCGACGGCGTACGGAGGACAACCGGGGGCACATTAAGCCGCACGGCAGCCGACGCCACGTCATCACGGGCGTAGTCTGGAAAAAGTTTCCCCTTCCCCTTATCTTGAAGAGAACGACTCCCGGCGGGGGAACCTGATTCCCCTAGCCGGGGCTCGCCCCGCCTGGACTCCGGAGGATCCCTCGCCCTTTGACCAGAACCGCCTATCCTAAGAGCAGCCATGAGATGAAAGCGAGAGAGGAATTACCTTTTTCGACTAGTTCGGAGAAGGCAAGAAAGCGAAGGCGACGGGAAACTTCGAGTTGCGGAAAGCTTTGAATACCGGGAGGAGCAAGGGAGGAGGGGAGATCAACGCGGCTGAGGATCTTATATACCGGGCGCAGGGGCGAATTCGAAGCGGCTGACAAGAACACACGGCAGGCTTCGAAGAACTGGCGGCGTTTCGAAATCGGCGCCAGGGGAAGTCCAATCGATCCGCCTCATCATGACCTACATTTATGACCACGCCTCGGCTGAAGCGCCACTCGGAACCCCAGGAGGCGTAGCGGTTATACCAAGCTAGCTGAGGCCGATCGATCCCACCGATGGCGGCGCCCAAACCCCTCAACTTCTCGATTGAAGACGGCCCCGCGAACGATGGGGGTAAATTTGCAGCCACACGTGGCGGCATCGGAGGACCGATGGCGCTTCGGAGCCCGCGCCTTAAAAATATCGAACGGGCCCACTCATGATGACGACTAATAAATGAGTCGGCATCGACTGGCGAGCTTGTCAAAATCGGCAGGAGTCACATCGGCCGAGCCGAACAGGCCGAAGCTAATCAACTCGACCGATGGGGGCAATTGTTACGCCTATTTGACCGAGACCCCAAAAGACACGAGCCCAGGAGCCCGACTACTGGTCGAGAGCCCATCTGCATCCTCAAGCCCATTCAGCAAAGGCCATGTAAGGTATCTTCTCGAATGTCGATCCGACCCGGCCCCGATAACCCGCTAAGTCACTCGCCCACTCCTGCGAAAACCGTTCCCCCGAATGCGCGACCACTAAATGGCGGTAATGGGGAGGTGCTGGAAGGGCGAAGAGAGCGGCGGCGAGGGGGCGGATTGATGGGGCACGATCGAGGGCAGGCGTGGGACGTGGGCCAGAGGCAATCACGCCGGGAGCTCTACAAAAGGGCTAGGAGGACGACGAAGAAAAGGACCGCATCTGAGGTAACAAAACCTAAGGTACTCCATCAACGACCTCGTTCCCCCAATTCATCTCCTTCCTCCCCCGCTCGCGCCGAGAGACGCCGTTACGATCTCCTCACGAGTCGGACCGTCTCCGCCGGGCCTCCTTTCTCAGATCTCTGTCTGACTTAGGCATCGGAGGGGATTTAGCCGGAACCAAGGTTCGGCCCCCTGACGAGCGTTCTCGTCTACGCAGGTGGACAGCTGATCAACGGGCCGAGGCTCCCCCTCGCCCCTCGTCGACCACGCAACCTGCCGGACGATTGAGGCTTCCCCTCGTCGTCCGATCGCCGAAGCCAAGCGCAAACCACCGAGGCCGAGCGTCTCGACCCGGGCCGAGGCTTCCCCTCGCCCTTCGCCGAACACGCATTTAGCCGGACGACCGAGGCTTCCCCTCGTCGTCCTATTTCCGAGGACGCGCTCGTCTGTCGGAGGCCGAGCGTCTCAACCAGGGCCGAGGCTTCCCCTCGCCCCTTCTGCACCGATTCGAAGCCCCCGAGGGACCCAAAGCGGGCCCCTTGACCACGTTGACCGGGTTCTCCACGGTCAACGCTTTGTAGTGAGAAAACACTCTGAAACAAAGAGGAAACATATTGGTTTCAGAAATCAAGGTGCTTGTTTCAGAGTGTTTTCTCACTACAAAGCGTTGACCGTGGAGAACCCGGTCAACGTGGTCAAGGGGCCCGCTTGGGTCCCTCGGGGGCTTCGAATCGGTGCAGATGGGGCGAGGGGAAGCCTCGGCCCTGGTTGAGACGCTCGGCCTCGGACAGACGAGCAAGGCCTCGGAGGTAGGACGACGAGGGGTAGCCTCAGTCACCCAGCTAGATGCGTGTTCGGCGAAGGGCGAGGGGAAGCCTCGGCCCGGGTCGAGACGCTCGGCCTCGGCAGGATGCGCTCGGCCTCGCCTGACGGACGGTGAGGGTAAGCCTCACTCGTCCAGTTGACTGTGAAGTTGGAGAGGGGCGAGGGGGAGCCTCGGCCCGTTGATCAGCTGTCCACCTGCGTAGACGAGAACGCTCGTCAGGGGGCCGGACCTAGATTCCGGCCAAATCCCCTCCGATGCCTAAGTCAGATAGAGATCTGAAAGAGGAGGCCCGGCGGAGACGGTTCGACTCGTGAGGAGATCGGAACGGCGTCTCACGGCGCGAGCAGGGGAGGAAGGAGATAGGATGGGGGAGCCAGGTCGTTGATGGAGTACCTTACGTTTTAGATACCTGAGATGCGGTCCCCTTCTTCGTCGTCTTCCTAGCCCTTTTGTAGAGCTCCCAGCGTGATTGCCTCTGGCCCACGTCCCACGCCCGCCCTCGATCGTGCCCCATCAATCCGCCCCCTCGTCGCCGCTCTCTTCGCCATGCCAGCACCTCCCCATTACCGCCATTTAGTGGTCGCGCGTCCGGGGGAGCGGTTTTCGCAGGAGTGGGCGAGTGACCAGCGGGTTATCGGGGCCGGGTCGGAGCGACATTCGAGAAGATCCCTTATAGGGCCTTTGTAGAATGGGCTTGAGGATGCAGATGGGCTCTCGACCAGTAGTCGGGCTCCTGGGCTCGTGTCTTTTGGGTCTCGGTCAAATAGGCGTAACAATTGCCCCCATCGGTCGGGTTGACCGGCCTCGGCCAGCCGATGTGACTTCTGCCGATTTTGACAAGCTCGCCAGTCGATGTCGACTCATTTATTAGTCGTCATCATGAGTTGGCCCACTCGATATTTTTAAAGCGCGGGCTCCGAAGCGCCGTCGTTCTTCTGATGCTGCCACGCGTGGCTGTAAGCCTATCCCCACCATTCGTGGGGTTGTCTTCAGTTGAGAAGCTGAGGGGTTCGTGAGCCGCCCTTGGTGGGGTCGATCAGCCTTGGCTTGCTCGGATCGACCGCTGTGCCTCCTGGGATTCCGAGTGGCGCTTCAATCGAGGCGTGGTCATAAATGTAGGTCATGATGAGGCGGATCGATTGGACTTCCCCTGACGCCGATTTCGAAACGCCGCCGGTTCTTCGAGTCTTGCCACGCGTTATTGTCAGGCGCTTCAAATTCGTCCCTGCGTCCAATATATAAGATCCCCAGCTGCGTTGATCTCCTCTCCTTTCTTGCTCTTCCCATTGCTCTAGGCTTTCTACATCT
>JAULAV010009334.1:0-15250 GCA_030789695.1 Scilla litardierei
ATAGCGACGGTTGAACGAAGCCCTACGCAGATGACGACACTCGATTGAGGAAGCCTAGCACAGCGCGCGTGGATCTCCCGTCTCCTCTTGCCTTCGCCTTCGCAACGAACGAAAAAAAAATTTGTGGAAAGAAAATTTTTCTAGAGTCTCGTGCTGATAACGTATTATGAATCAACTACCGGAGGAGGAGCCCCCAGCTCTTTATTTATAGGCAATAGGGGAGGATACAGATATGGGCTACATTGATATGTGCATATATCTAAGATAGCCCAAAATCTAAACCAACTCCGGTTAATAACCGTTCACAACAATTTTTGTTTAATATTAGTTTCTAAATTAATACAATCGTTATTTATAAAGAAAGTTTTTGTTTACGTTTATTTACATTGCTTCTATCAATTTTGACCATTTATAGTTTAAAATGATATTATAAGAAGCAGATCTTTTTTGTGGTGACCTGGACTTCCGCACCGCCTCACAAGTGGGAAGTCCAGGCACCAAACCGGGAGTATGCAAGGCTGATCCACACCCTGCATACCAGGTTCGAGAGAATTAAGCGAGGTAGCAACCGGTCCTCGATCCTTCACCACTTAGGGGGAACACACTTCCCACTCAGCCAACCCCCTCGGGGTTAAGAAGCAGATCTTGATAATATTCAAACCAAATAGTACCAATTTTGGCTCTTCACATTCGAAATATATACTATAAGAAGCGGATGCAGATAATATCTGAAACCACCTTGTATCCGTCTGATTCGGATAACATAGGCAATATGCAACCAGATATCGGATTGTATTCGGATAGTAAATTTAACAGTCAGATTCAGACATAGATATTTAAGTAGGGAATCATGCAGGTACCTGATCTAATAGATCAGGTGCAAGACACAAAAAGAAGGCCCTATTGAAATTACAAGCACATTTGGGGCTTGTACTTTCCAACTTTATGTGTCTTGACACATGATCTATTAGATCAGGAGCCACATTTTCTATATTATTCTCATTTACATAAGCACAGCCCATGTTTTGCTGGGATTTTTTAGCCTAGATATAAAACATGGCAAATTAATTGGGTTGGGCTTAATTGGGATGGCTAAGTCCATTTTAAAGCACCAATGAAATTGTGTGGATTAGAGTGACCATGAAAATTTATATGATTATCATTAATCGATAAGATGAACTGGATGGAGATGATATACGTTGATGAACATATCCCTATTCAAATTGGCAATTCATTAGTTGCAATGATCTCCTTCCCAATCCTTTCTAATTGAAATTATCAATTGGTTATAGGCCACGAAAAGCTCAGCTCCCACATGTAACACAACAACCAAAACACCCATCTATGAAGAAGAAGAGAGTGTCACGTGAATCGAGAAAGAGAAGGTGACATGAGAGGAGGATGAGGGAAAAAAGCAAAAGAGAAGGGGTTGAGGAGAAGGAAGAGGAGGAGGAGATAGATATCTCACAGTATCCTCGTGTCATACAAAGATCAAGCCAGTCTTACCATTCTACTTCCTTGATCAAGCCAATATATTTCAAGTGATCAATGGCGGAACCACGCTTTTGGTTTGATGAGATCCCAATAAATAGGAATTTGCTTGATCTTTGCTAGAGGTTGACTATCACATTGAAGCACTGGTTAAAGGAAGTTATGCAAAGGTGTGTGTCTAGATAAAGCTTACAAAGACATTAATGCTGACAATTTTTATTGGATGGGGACATTAAAAATTTTTGCCAATTGTTCGTGTACCTATGTGTTTGAGTGCGTATGAGAACCGTGTTGAATATTAAGTCACAACATGTTAGCTTTGTGATGAGAAAACATATTGGGTACTAATAATGAAATATTGGGTACTAATAATTTCATGAATGCAGATGTCTAGGTAATGAGCTTTACATGAATATCTAGGAGTGTTGGTTCCAACAAAGACAAAGAAGAGCAAGAGTAACCATGACAAGTGAATGAAGAGCAAGATTGCACCAAGAAGCTTCATGTAATAGTTTTATTTTCGATGTAAATTTTGGCAGCATGTTAAAGTCTTTGTTGAAGCTTACACACACTTACGAACACAAAAAAAATGTTTTTAAAGTGTTTTAAAAATTATTTCCTAAGTTTTTGGTGTCGTATCAGAGTATCAAGATAGTAGTCGACTAATATTTGTACAAGGGTCGACTAATGCACTTGGAAATTGATGGCAGACTGTAGTAGTCGACCATAGTTGTTCATCTGATCGGCCAGTTAGCCACTAGTCGACCAGTGGATGAACTGTGGTCGATCAACTAGGAGGTGCCAGTTAGGCTATAACGGTCAAATTTCAAATCATTTTTTCTGTCCGTTGGATGGGTCTTTTGGTCAATCGGTTGGGGGCAGATTTGATGGTTATATATAGGGAGTTGTTCATGGATTTAAGATAGACTTGAATGATCAATTTTCTTGAGTAAAAAAGAGTTTTAAGTGCAAAAGCCTTTAAGCAAAATCCTCTCATTGGCCAAAGTTTTTCAAAGTGTTTTCATAATCTTCCTTGGCTAAGTTTTGATCTCAAAGAGTTTCAAGATCAACCACTATAGCCACTACACAACACAAGAGCTTCAACATTTAGCTATAGATAAATTTGATTTGTAAGTATGTTCATCTCACATTTTGTGCGAGGTGTATTCTCTAATTGGAGAGGTGTTTCGTTGCCTCTTTGGAGCGTGTTTGTCTATTATAGACGTAGTGTAATCCTTGTCTCGCATGAGACATGTTTATTGGATTTATATCCTTGTGAGGACGTATGGCTGGATGTTGGAAAAGTGTTGCCTGAAACAGAGTATATCTCTTGTTTTGTGATTGTCTCATTCTCTTTACACTCATTGAGAAGCTTTGTTTTGCTGTGAACCTTTAGCTCTGATACCAATTTTGTTGGATACGTAATAGTACAAGGATTTAAAAGATTTGTTTTGGAGGCAAGAATGATTAGTTGATTCATTTCCCTCATATCTGCTTCATCTTGGTGTTTACTAGGGTCATTTATAGCCGAGTACATCATTCTAGACTAAATGAAATACATGGGGACTCTTTAGGGACTCATTGAAATACATATGATCCTTGGAATGCATAGGGACTTAGTGGAATACATATGGATTCATTGGAATAGCTAAAGACTCATTGAAATATTAGATAAGCCACTCTCATAAATGTTAGCACATTACTCAACACATATACTCGTGTTTTTGAATGATGTTGCAGTGAAAGAACATGGCTTATAATCGCACGACTCGTTCGAAAAGCACTTTTGTTATATGGTTGTCGAAAGCAGTGAGGGGGCAATGCGCAGCATAATAGAAGCTCTTCACAATGTAGAGAAACGTTTTCTTTGTTCGATTGCCACGAGCATCTGAGTTCTGGAGCACGCATTTGAGAAATTCTTGAACTTGCAATTCTAATGATGCTCCATCACTGGGCATCTTCTCGCCATTTGTAGGGTCCTGCAACAAATGAAGTGAAATTTTATACTTTAGATCTTTTAGAACATCCATTTGATCTTCAGTAAAAAGCAGACAATTACTAGACAAGTCTGGGGAAGTTTCCATATACGTACACTTGCCTTATTAAACCGTATGCGATGCTGGAGGTTGCTGCATATTAAAGAGGTGAGCTTCGCTAGATGCGCATGCTCCGGTTGAGCCATGAGAGTCTCCAGGCTCCCCCTACACAGCTCGACAGTTCGCACCAACAACAATCCCACATCATCATGCTCTCTACTCCATGTCAGCATCCAGTCAGTCCACTGCAAGTACAGCATTGCTTTTACTTCACGGCTTGCGTTGATACGATGATCGTATGCGATGCATATACGTACTCATAAATGGTATACAAAAGATGGAATTGTCTTTGCAGATATAATGTACGGAGCAAGATTAATATATATACTATGATGTTAATTAGGCCGTAATAAGCAATAGTTCTATGCATTTCACAATGAAGATGAGTTAAATTTTCAATTCGCAACTGAACGGTTTGAAAGTCTGAGATAAACCCTTTTCCATCAGAATCAAAGCATAATACTTACAGCGCTTTGCAAGTGATGGTGGATTTGCTGATTGGGTCGTTCTTGTTGTTGAATAATTGATCTTGCAAGGTGATCAATTAGTTGAAGAATGGGTCGTGTCATCCCATCTCTTGTCGTCGACCTGCACCACATTGTATCATCCCTCTTCATCTTTATCATGTTTTTTTGGAAATTAAATTTATGAAAATGGAAACAGATTTACACTCATTTAGATCACCTAATACATCATACATGAATACAAATATTCCTTAACGGTAACGAATGTTCTTGAAATTTTAAGCTCTATACAAAGCTAATTAACAACTATAAAACACTATATTCCATCTTGAGCTTGGAATTTGCGAAAGGCAAATTGCAAGAAAACATGTTTACTTATGTACCTTATGTTACCACTATGGAAGTCTTTAACAAAGTCCTCTCTAGCTTCCTCCGTGCATCCTTCGCTTCGGAAATACAAAGCCATGTCCTCAGCATGGATGGCTGTCTTGGCCCAGCCGAGTCGCTCGATTGCACGATCAGGTTCGAAAATACAAGCCATCGCTAGAAAGTAAGACCTCAACATGCTTTCCTTACTCACGCCGTGCTCCCCAAGTTTACATTCCTCGTACCATCTATGAGATCAAACACCATCATTATAAAGTTTATCATACTGGAATGGGCTTGATTACTTGGACACAACTCCATGTTGCAGAAAATACTACTGACAATAAATTTTCACTAGTTCATGAATATATGAATTATGCAATGCGACTGTTGTTTTATGCAAAAGTATTTCCAGCTTACTTTTGTAGGCCTTGCCATTCTAGCCGGTGGATCCCCTGGCATCGGTTGAAGTCAGCTTTGGCGAGATTCAGGTACAAGTCATTGTTTACCATGGGCATCCTGCAATTGCCTTGGGTTAGCGACTTGTGTCCTTCCTTTTATCGGTTCAAATGAGATTATACAAAGAAAGAGTAGCGATACTAATAGAAAGCAACCCTGGGCTGCTTGGCTCGTTCAGAAATGAGAATAAATGGGGAGGAACTTTGGGGATTCGTTTTCTCAACTTGTTTGCCTTCTATGTCTTGTAGTTCTTTTCTACATTTAGAAATGAGATTTTAGTTCGTGTTCTGATCGTTCGTGTTCTGATTAGTTAAGTTTAGTTGGATTTTATTATGATTTTCAGTTAGGATTTTATTTGATTTTTCTGTTAGGATTTTTAGTTAGAATTTTAGTTAAGATTCTATTTGTTTTTATTTGATCTTATCTATTAGGATTTTATTTGTTTTTAGTTATTTGGTTGTAAGCCTATATAAAGGCGAGTAGACTTATTATTTGAAGTAAGGGATAAATGAATAGATAATTTTCTCTAAGCCTGTGAAAGGTTCCACTCTCCTTGGTGCGAAGCCTCGGAAACCCTTGGTGCGAAGCCAAGAAATCCCCAATTTTCTAGTTCTTTCCCAAATCCTCCACCAAATCCCTAAATCCACCACGTCCTACATCAACTTGGTATCAGAGCCGAACGAATCCTTTCTTTTTTCTAAAAATCTTTCCCCAATTTTCTAAAAAAATCAAAACCCTAACCCTACTCTTCAGATCAGTCGCCTCCACAAAAACAAAACAAAAAAACCTAGTTTTTTCATGCTGCTACAGTACCCACACTGTGCCTGCTACAGTATTTCCTGCATGCTACAGTAACGCTACAGTATTTTCTGCCTGCTACAGTGCCGCTACAGTAGCAGCCGGTCATTTTAAAGCAATTTTCGCAGGAATTTCTGCGCAACTTTTGTATTTTGACGATTCCGGATCCGTTTGAAGCCAGAATTCAGTGCCGTTTGCGCCAGTGGATAGTTGACTCAGCCGACTACGCATAGGTACCATCTAACCAAGCAAATCTTTTCTAAATTATGGGATATAACCGTGATTACTATGATGATTATACTCCCCGAACAAATTTTGAACTTGAGAAGTGGAGACAATTACCAATCTTTTATGGCTTTAAGGATAAATTCGGATATGATGATTGGGAGTACTATCTAGAAAATTTCTTTTCTCATTTTGATTTATCTAATAGTGCAAAATATAAGTATGCCTATCTCAAGCTAGGTGGAGAAGCGCTATCTTGGTCCTTGAGTCTTCGAGTTCCTTATCATCGATGGTCAACATTCAGATCTGCTCTTCGATGTCGATATTCTTTCAGGCATCGGCACATTCCCCGGGCATTCCAGCAATCCTCAAGCCCGAAAGTAAGAGAGGATCCTATAGAGCTGATACATGAGATACACAAACTTAAGCCAGAGCCCACGACAGAGGTTAATACAAGGCTTGAGGCAAAGCCTGATCCCGATCCAGAGATTGAGACACAGTTAGGGCATGAGGCAATATTGGAGTCTCCGCAAGAGCATGAACCAGAACCAGAGTTAGAGCATGAACTAGAAATTGACCCAGTACTACAGTTTGAGCCAGAACCATCTGTGGAGCATGCGACCGAGATGCTTCTAGAAGCACCATTGGATCCGATTGAGCACATTGAGTTCGTGATACTAGACTCTCCTCTCCCAACTAACAGACAGATGCTGAATATTTTTCTATCTTTCGTGAATTGGAAGAAATTATCAGAGGATGTGCATCGACCAATCTGCATCATGATACACTTTAGAGTTCGTGGACGCGTCTTCTCCAACTGTCGAGGACTACTAATTTTTGTGCAGGTGTGCTACTTCTGCCTACCTTCACCAGGAGGTGAAGTTCTCAAGCGGAGGAGAATGATGAGGATCAAGACATCAAGTTCTGATTAGTTAAGTTTAGTTGGATTTTATTATGATTTTTAGTTAGGATTTTATTTGATTTTTCTGTTAGGATTTTTAGTTAGAATTTTAGTTAAGATTCTATTTGTTTTTATTTGATCTTATCTATTAGGATTTTATTTGTTTTTAGTTATTTGGTTGTAAGCCTATATAAAGGCGAGTAGACTTATTATTTGAAGTAAGGGATACATGAATAGATAATTTTCTCTAAGCCTGTGAAAGGTTCCACTCTCCTTGGTGCGAAGCCTCGGAAACCCTTGGTGCGAAGCCAAGAAATCCCCAATTTTCTAGTTCTTTCCCAAATCCTCCACCAAATCCCTAAATCCACCACGTCCTACATCAATGACAGACTTTCACTCCCTGAAAGCTGAAATCTTGGCTCTGTTTTCTCATCCTGTCACGCCTTGTAAAGATGTGACTTTTAAGGGTTGATGTTATGATAAATGTAGTTCTGGAGCAGAAACCACCGCTTTGTAATTCCAACCACAACCTTATAAATGATGGTATATATATTGCTAGTGTCTAAAGCGAAAATTTGATGAAGGGACAACATGATTTTCTATAGGATGAATATATGTTATATATCATATTTTGAATATCTGCGTGACCATTTTGTTGCTATTATCAATATATAATCATCTTTGTGGGGTTTTTTTGCTTTGGTATGTTTTAAAAATTATTCTTTGCATTATCTTTATTATTTTTATCCAGGGCAAAATAAAATGCTGGTTACGTTGCTCTGTTTGAAGTGAAAAAACTGAATTATAAACACGCTTGGGTCTGTGTAAAGCAATTTGTGTGCCAAGCAAAAATGGTTGTGCATATAGAATTACTCCACGACTCGGAATATCATGACCCAAGTATGAAAAAGCATTACTCATAGCTAAATGATGAAATGGCACCAACCTGTACAATGTTTTACCGATCCAGATGTCACTCCCGCCACCGTACTGCTCAAGAAACCACCTTGTTTCCACACGAGGTAAGCTCGCTAAGAAGGGAAAGTCCAACGCATACTCCACCTGTTTATAAATTACCGTTAATTGAATTTCTTGGGCATTTCTAATCTTATTCTTGAGTGCGACATAGAAACTACTAATTATGTACCTCCCCAGGCAAGTCCTTGGTTATTATCCACTTGTCTAGAAGCTGATTGGAGGCTTGTTTTTCTCTGAGGAAGCTGTAAGAGAAATTCTTGGCCCGCCACAAGATATCTTCCCCCGGGAACATCAGCTGAGAAGCTCTATTCAAGTTGTACATTGCTGTAATTGCCTGGTTCGCTTGCCCCGCACAACAAAAGAACTCCCCATCTTTTTCGAAGTTATTAATGGCAACTGTGATTTATGTTCCGTTTTAGTGTAATCGTAGCTTCATTATAATACTCTTTGTGTATTCGCAGCTTCAGGATAATAATACAAAATCTAAACCATTTTTCGCTTTAGGTTTAACAAAGAGTAAAGCTCGGTTTATATTTGGATGCTTTGATTACAAGGCTTCATTCCATCAATATCTTTCAGCCAACCTTTAATGACTAAAAGACCACTTCCGCATCATTTGCGTACATATGGCTAAAGTTATGAAAATTATTAACTACATATCCTTGATTTTAATACTAGTGTCCCTAACTTTAGAAATTCACGAAAATCCTTCTGAATTTGACCCTTCACCAAAATTTACTTTCATGTTTAAAGTGATAGGAACTAGGGCTTGTGTGTGGGAAAATAGGGGTTTTAGTGGAGAAAATGAGAGAAAAGCGGGATTTTTGTATTGATTTCAGATTTGAAATAACAAGGATATGCCCCGATTCGAGATGGGGCGATCTCCTAACTTTCACTTCGAGAGGAAAGTCTAATTCTCCAAGAAGACACCTTGGTTTTAGGGTTTACAATATCAAAATACGCATGAAAAACTCAGTAGGGCCGGCCGTAGCTATAACTCCCAAAATTAACCCTTTTACACAAAACCCCCTCCAACATTCAAAATTGCAAAGAAAATCCCCGAAATTACGAATCTGCCCCGCGCCTCCTCCGTCTGTAGGTGATAATTGCATCATTACCCCCCAAAAAGGTCACCTTGTCCTCAAGGTGAAAGTCATAGAACTGCTGTCAGATCACCTCCCGAGACTCCCATGTAGCATCATAATCAATCTACGCCATCTGATAAGCACCTCTTGGACTCCTGCGACACTCTAACGAATATCGTTGACCTCATGTGGCTCAAGCATACCTACATGTCCTCGATCAGGTTGGGAGGAAGAGTAGGTGACAAAGTGTGGTTCCCGATAGCAGACGTAGCTGAGACACGTGAAACACCGGGTGGATGGTGGATGTAGCAGATAGCTGTAGGCGATAGGTCACCTTCCCAATCCTGGCCAACACCTCAAACGGACCGTAAAAGCGAGCCGCTAACTTCTCGTTGCTCCTATGAGCCACTGTCTTCTGTCTGTACGGATGCAGCTTCAGATACACCTTATCGCCCACCTCAAACTGTACATCTTCATGTGCATGCCTGTCCTGGTCTTCATGATCTGCTGTGCCCTCAACAAGTGCTGCTTCAGCTTCTCCAGCATTCTATCACTCTCCTCCAAAATGCTCCTCTACCTGAGACATATGTGTTGTACCACGGTTGTAGTGTATCAGATGGGGAGGGTCGCGCCCGTACAGGTGCGAAAAGGGGCACTCTGCGTCGCTGAATGGTAGGAAGTATTGTACCAGTATTCTGTCCATGCCAAACACCTAGCCCACTGCTTTGGCGACTCCGATGCAAAATGTCTCAAGTATGTCTTTACCCTCCTGTTTACCACCTCCGTCTGACCATCTGTCTGCAGGTGGTAGGTCGGGCTCCTCCTCAAAGTAGTCCACTGCACCTTGAACAGCTCCCTCCAAAAGCTGCTCAAGAAAATCTTGTCGCGATCGGATATAACAGAGGCAGGAAACCCATGCAAATGCAATACATCCTTCTTGAAAGCTGCAGCTACAGTCATTGCTGTGTAGTGGTGATGTATGTGAATGAAATGGGCATACATGCTGAGGCAATTCACCACATTAAATATGACAGTGAAGCCCAGTGAAGCTCTCTGACCTTGGCAAGCCCTCAATAAATCTATACTAACATCCTTCCAGTCTCTCTATGGCAAGGCTAAGGGCTGAAGTAGTCCTGCGGGAGCCATCACAAGATAATTGTGATGTTGGCAGACGTTACACTCCGCTACGAGATGCACGATGTCCCTTGTCATCCCATGCCAGTACAACTCCTTGGACATCCTCTGTAAGTCTGCTGCACCCCCAAATGACCCCACACCGAATTGCCATGGAACTCCTGAAAAATCGTCGGTATATGGGAAGACCCAACAGTAGCACCAACCACCCCTAATACAACAGTCGCTGCTCACTCAATGTGTACCCCGGATACTCTGTGGATCCCCGCTGCAATGCCACACGTATCACCGTCAACCCCTCATCAGCCTCTATCTTCCGCGCCAGAGGCTCTCAATCTAGCATTACCGAGTCAAAAATCACCGCCACCTGTGCTACCTCCTTATGATGAGACAAGGCATCTGATGCCATGTTCTCCAAGCCTGGCCTGTACTGAATCTCGAACTAATAGTGCATCAACTTGGAGAGCCACTTCTGATGCTCCTCTTAACCATGCACTGCTCCAAAAGGTACTTCAGGCTCTGTTGATCGGTCCGTACCACAAACTTCCTCCCCAATAGGTAAGGGCACTACTTCTGTATGGATACTACTATCACCATCAGCTCTCTCTCATATACCGACTTCAGCCGTGCTCGGGTTGACATCACCTGGCGAAAGAAGGCCACCGACCGCTGATCCTGCATAAGAACCGTCCCATCCCATATCCTGATGCGTCTATCTCCACAATAAATGGTCGACTGAAATAAGGTAAATCTAGCACGGGCACAGTCGTCATCGACTACTTTAGGGCCTCAAATGCCTTGGTCGCCTCATCTCTCCAATGGAAACTATCCTTCTTCAGCTGCTCAGTCAATGGCCACGCAATCGTACTATAGCCATGGACAAACTTCCGATAATACCCCGTCAAGCCTAAGAACCCCCGGAGGCCTCGCAGTGTCGTGGGGCGTGGCCACTCCAACATAGCAGCAATCTTCGACCCATCTGTCGCCACCCCCTCTACTGAAACTGTGTCCCAAATACTCTACTTGATCTTGCCTGAAGAGGCACTTCTTTCTGTTAGCATAAACCGATGTTCATGTAACTCCTGCAGCACCACCTGCAAGTGCTCCACATGCTCCTCTAAAGTATGACTGTAAAGAAGTATGTCATCAAAGAAAACCAGTAAAAACCTCCGTAAGTAGGGGCGGAAGACCTTGTTCATCAAGGTCTGAAATGACGCAGGGGTGTTCGTCAAGCAAAACGACATGACCAAAAACTCATAATGTCCCTCATGCGTCCTAAACGCCGTTTTGGAAACATTCTCTGTCCTCGTGCGAATCTGATGGTACCCCGATTTTAAATCTATCTTCGAAAATATAGTGGCCATGTGCATCTTATCTAGCAACTCATCAATCACCGGGATCAGGAATTTTATCTGGCACGGTCTCCTTATTCAAGACCCGGCAGTCTACACAAAAACACCAGCTGCCATCTTTCTTCTTCACGAGCAAGACCGGGCTAAAAATAGACTCGCGCTCGGCTGGATCACCCCTGCCTGCAACATCTCTTCTACCATTCTCTCAATTTCATCCTTCTGCACCTGAGGGTATCGGTAGGGTCGCACACTGATAGGAAAAACTCACCCTCAATACAATAGCGTGCTCATGGTCTCGTGGCGGTGGAAGACCATGCGGGATCTGAAAAACCCCTCAAACTGGCTAAACAACTCCTCCAACTCTAGAGCCAACTCCTGCTCTCCCCGCTCACTGTCCTCATCTAATGACAGGCTTTGAAACTTCACCAAGAATCCTCCTCCCGTCGCCTGAAGTGCTCTAGTCATGGCTCTATAGGAAACTCGGGATTGACATAAACTGGGGTCGCCCTGTAGGACTACAGTCCGCCCCCTTGCTGATACTCTAGTCTGAGTAGCCCCCAATTGGTCTTGGTGTCTCCGAGAGTCTGCAACCACTTCATCCCCAGGATAATATCTGTACTCCCCAACTCCAACGGAAGGAAGTCGTCAACGAGCTGTACCCACTGGATGGTGAGGAGTAACCCTCTACATATGCCATTGCTCTGCGCCACCTGTCCTGTCCCCATCTCCACTCCAAACCTGCCTACGTTACTGATCTCCAGCCTCAGCCTTTCCACCAGCTGACAGGAGATGAAATTGTGGGTCGCCCCACTATCGACCAACATCGTCACCTCCAGCTTTGCAATCTGCCCAAGCAACTTCATCGTGTGGTTCGTAGTGAATCCCACCACGGAGTTGAGAGACACCTCCGCCAGGTCCAAATGTGGGTGCTCCTGATCTTCCTCATCGTCAGCCTCCAACTTTATCTCGTCCTCTTCGTCTTCCTCGTCAGCCACTATCAGTATTTGCAGTCTACGGTCGTCACACCAGTGCCCAGGAGAAAACTTCTCATCACACTTGAAACACAACCCATTGGCTCTCTTCTCCCAAATCTCAACCTCCATTATCCGTTGTACCCGCCACCCTGGTCGTGTCTCAGCCCCTCTCCCTGCTGGCTCCTGTCCCCACAGCTGGTGCTTCTCCTGTGGCCACCTTCGGCCCCCATGTAGATGCCTGCCCCCAAAAAAGAGGATCCTCCCCAAGACCCGCGGGCCTTCCTCTCCTGGTCTAACCTGTCCTCCACAATCCTTATCAAACTCATGCAATCTCGCAGACTTGTCGGTTTATGGGCCCTCACCTCTGACCTGATAGTCGGCTTCAACCCCGTCATGAAGTTCACCTCCAGCGACTCTCCTGACACACCACTGATCCAACTAACCAACATATCAAATTTCTTGATGTAATCCTCACGGTCCCGTCATGCCTCAGTGCATACAACCTCTCAAAAGCAGTGGCCGCATGTACCTCCCCAAATCGCTCCATCAAGAGCGCAGTAAACTCCTTCCGTGCCGAAAGGCTGGTCCTGCTATGTCCACCGATATCAAGACAACGACTCTCCTTCCAGGCAGACTCCAATAGCCCTAAGTCACTCCTCTGGTACCATGGATACCTCAAAGTACATCTCTACCCGATCAGCCATGAATCTAGGTCTTCCCCCTCGAACACGGGCATCTTCAACTTCCTGACTCGGTTTTCCGTAGAAAACCCTCCTGAGCCCCTATCCCCTGTGGGTAGTCGTGTCTTCGAAATAGGGGACGGTGTGGTATATCATACCCATGACCACCATCTCTCCCGTGCCTCGCGCCACCTCCCCAATCAGCTCCGCCTTCTCTGTAGCCCCCTCGATCATCCTCGTGGTACCGGTCATAGTCCTCGAACTTCGCTTCTCGTCCTTGAGGCCCTCCTTCATAGTAATCAGCTCCAAGGGTACCCGGGGCCCTCAAAACCCTCGACGAAGCCCCTTTGATGCCCAAACCCCTGCTGCAGGTTCACCGGAGGCCTCTGGTATTGTCGGCGGCCACCAATCCGAGGATCAAGGGCCTGGTGGCCCATTGGAAAGCCCGCCGGGCTCGGGCAGGTCGTCGGAACCCCCGTGTGGCCCTAGCGACTGGCAGGGGCCCTCGCCGAGCCCTGATGAGTCGCCAGAGGCTCTGGATGGCCCTGGCAAACTCACCAGGGTCCGACGGGGCCCTGGCGACCTGCCAGGGACTTACGCCCCCTAGCGCGCGGCTGCCCTGGCGGTTTTCCAGGGCAGACCGGGCCCCCTTTCTTCTCAGATTTGACGCTCCGACGTCCGGATCTCCTTCGTGGTGGTCGTAGGGTTCTTGTTGTGCTTCTTTTCCCTCGTGGAAGTCGAGATCTTCATCATCTGTCACAAGATCTGCATCCGAAAGAAGTCCTTATCGATACGGATCCATTTTATCCTTCCCCTTCTTTAAAGCTCGCGCCTTTCTCCCCGGATCTAGGGTTTCGGCTTGTTGGGGATCCTTCATCTTCGCTAATCCATCCAACTTTTGATTGATGGCCTCCATGTATAACTCAAGCTTCCGATCCGTCTTGGCCCCTCGATCCGTTTGTTCTTCCAACTTCTTCGAGAGATCATGGATCGCACCCTCCATCTTATCCTTCGCTCTCGTGGTCGCTATGGATCGACCGCTCTAATACCACTTTGATAGGAACTGGGGCTTGTGTGTGGGAAAATAGTGTTTTAGTGGAGAAAATGAGAGAAAAGAGGGATTTTTGTATTGATTTCAGATCTGAAATAACAAGGATAAGCCCCGATTCGAGATGTAGTGATCTCCTAACTTTCACTTCGAGATGAAAGTCTAATTCTCCAATAAGACACCTTGGTATTAGGGTTTACAATATCAAAATAAGCATGAAAAACACACACTAGGGCCGGCCATAGCTATAACCCCCAAAATTAACCCTTTTACACAAAAACCCCTCCAACATTCAAAATTGCATAGAAAATCCCCCAAATTACGAATCTGCACCGGGCCTCCTCCGCCTGTAGGTGATAATCACATCATAAAACTTTCATCTCAAATTTGGAAGTAGTTTGTAAAGTTCAAGATGTTTTTGGTGAATAATTATTAAGTTTATGGTAGTTTTAATGAAAAGCTTACAAGGATGATTTTGGTGAATGATCTAATAAAAATTTTCCTTGAATTTCTAAAGTTAAGGATAATAATATTAAATTGTGAATAGTTTAACAGTTAGTTTTTATGAAATAAGCACATGCATGCTTACATATTCAAGCTAAGTTGGTACATCATTTTTCCTTGCAAACTGTTTTCACGCAGCCATCAATGCAAACAGGTTTAAGCCTTATAGTCAAGCTGTCAAGGAATGAGAGTGGATATAATCTCTTTTTTTTTAAACAATGGAATATACACTTACAGAGCAAAAACAGGAATCAATAATAGCAATAATGGCTCCAAACTATTCTCTTTGATACAGGTCGATTCAATGGTAACATAAACTACATAGCTTCTTCTTTAGAAAATTTAAATATCCTGCAGATATCCTCCCTACCCCCTTCAATATTTAACTAAATTTTCTTCGCTTTTAAGCTTCGATATTCAACACCCTTACGAAAAAAGATCTAACACAAGGGAAATTCTTAAACGAACTGACTGTCACAAGTTCAACAAAATTAATTTGGCTGAGTGACTAGGCTCTTGTATGTTGGGAAATAGTAAATGAGTAATCATTATGTATACCAGGAGACACGTCGTAGCCATGCAGCCTGAGGAAACGAAATCCCATAGATGTATCGTCTATGTCGGGTGCCCTGCAATTCCTTACCCAGCCAATTCCATCGTCTGTCCAATATCTGCAATTTAAGTAAATGAATCTG
>JAULAV010009335.1:0-29920 GCA_030789695.1 Scilla litardierei
AACTCTTTTCTGTGTGCGTTGTCTCGAAACGTGATGCCATATGTCGGGAGACGTGCGGGCAGGGCATCTGTGGAGGGTGCGGGGTGTAGGGGTGATGAGGTGGAGGCGGTGGATGGTGTTGTTGTGGGGATAAGATCTGTGGTGGGGATAAAGGCGGACGTGACAGGTGCGATGGTGGTGGGGATGGTAGTCGTAGTGGTGGGGGCTGTGGTAGGGGGTGGTAGTGGTAGTGGTGGAAGTGGTGGTGTGTCGGGCACGATGCTGGGGTCGGGAAGAGGAGGCACCAGACGATGGTCTCTTCCTGCGAACGAGGGGTGTGGTGGATCCGTGTGTGTGAACCATCGTGTCTACGGTATATAGAATAAATGATGGAACGAGTGTACCATATATGCGGGGAAGGCAAACGATGCGAGTGCCCAAAAGATCCCCCAAGCTAGTCCTCATAGCTGCTACTAACGTAATTAGAGAGTACCTGCAATTGGAAACGATCAAAACATCATATAATAGATTTAAAATGGGCGATACACAGAATTTTAGGTTACTTGACCGAGCAGTGATACTGCTCGGTCCGAGTCGTGCTACTCGGTCAGGGGATGTGACCGAGCACTATAGTGCTCGGTATGTGCCCTAGGGCATAGTCGATCGGAGATGGGGGGTTTTTTTACGGCGATCCGATGGGAGAGGGAGAGGGGGCAGGCGGTGGGGGGGGGTTTTAAAGACGGGGGGTGGGGTTTTGGGGAAGCAGGTCGGCGGTGCCGTCGCCATCGACCAAAGAGGGCGAAAAAAGGGGGGAAGAGAGGGGGGAGCGGAGAGATAGAGAGAGAAAGAGAGAGATAGGGGGAGAGTGGCTGACCGGAGGTGGCGACGCGACGACGGCGCAGGCGACGATGCGGGAAGAGGAAGACGACGACGGGGGGGCTGAACGAGTAGGGAGGGGATGGAGCTCGGGGATAGTAATTTCGGGGGTTAGAAAATTTTTAGGTAAAAAATTTTTTTGCTCAAGTAATTTATAATCGGGTTTGGGTATAAAAATCCAAATCGACTCGGTCTGAGCAGATATGCTGCTCGACCGAGTCAAACAGATGAAAAATTCTAAAAAAATTGTTGTAATTTACTCCCTTTGCTGCTCAACCAAGCAACGATACTGCTCGGTCGAGTCACTTCCTACTCGGGCCGAGCCAATAATAATCTGGTCGGGTTGGCAGAGTGGTGTTTTCTCCTCAACTTCAAAAGCCTGTAGCACTCGATCGAGTAATGAGTTGCTCGGACCGAGTCTATTTCTACTCGAACCGAGCAGGATGCTGCTCGGGCCGTGCAAAGATGGCAATCTATCCTTCCTTTTTCCGTGTCTGCACTGCTCG
This sequence comes from Scilla litardierei, assembly GCA_030789695.1. Taxonomy (NCBI): domain Eukaryota; kingdom Viridiplantae; phylum Streptophyta; class Magnoliopsida; order Asparagales; family Asparagaceae; genus Scilla; species Scilla litardierei. The sequence goes on from JAULAV010009335.1 coordinate 1,362, forward strand.
ACCGAGCAGGGAAGCTGCTCGGTCGAGCTGCATGTGTCTTTTCTGCCCCATTTTCCTGGGCTTTCTCTCTAAGTCTTCGAATCAATGCTCTCCTCTGGCTTCCTTCTGTTTATAATGTCGATACGCATACCCCCACTTGTACATCCTACTAAAAAGACGAACTCATCAAATTTTTGTGATTTTTATAGTTTTATAACAAAAACATGAAATAAAAAAATAAAAAATAATAATAAAATAAAAATTAAGAAACTGAAAAAGAGAATCCGAGATCTATGAAATTGGGTTGCCTCCCAATAAGCGCTCGTTTTCAGTCGTGAGCTCGACTCCCTTAAATATATCAGTTGTCATTTGGTGCGCGTGGTGGTCGCGCATCAATCTTCGTGATGGTGCAATCCGGCGGCATTTGATTTCCGCCTACTTTGAGATTCTCCTTTACGTAGCATATGGTCTCCTATTCTTTTTGATTAGGGGAATGATGTTGAAATTCCTCATCCAATACTCGGATGTATGCGGTGACCGCTTTGTGGTAGGTTGGGTCGCTGTCGTCATCGATGCTTGTCTTCATTGGGTCATTCGTGACCCCCTCGGAAGTAAAATCCTCAATGGCTTCATCTTCGAGAAGCTCCAGATAGTTGGCCCCTTCTATATGGGCTCGCTCTCTCATCGGCTTTATAGCCGGAACTCAGCTTCAATATCCCCCACGTTAAGAGAGTGTGTTCCTTCTCGGACATCGATGAGAACACTGGCCGTCGCCATGAAGGCGCGGCCGAGTATAAGTTGGGAGCTCCCTCCCTCAGGCATATCCATGATAATAAAGTCGACTGGAACACATAGTCTTAGGGGTATTTGAAGGATGACGTCCCTTACTATTCCCATCGGGTAGGTGATGGAATGATCGGCAAGCTGGATGGACATGCTTGTCGGTTCTAACTCACTTCCCGGCTGAAGTCTCTTGAAGATGGAGAGGGGCATCAAACTGATGCTAGCCCCCAAGTCAATCAATGCTCTGATGATAGGCATCCCTCCAATGGAGCACGTCATGGTAAAGCTCCCCGGATCTGGGAGCTTCCGAGGGAGATGATTTTTGATAACGGAGGTGGAATCCTCTAATAGCTTGATTTCTTCGGGCTTCCTCTTTCCCGTGATGAGATCCTTCAGAAATTTTGCTTAGATCCGGATCTCTGTGATGGCGTCCATGAACGGGATGTTCAGCAGGATTCCCTTTAATAACTCCATGAACTTGGAGTACTTATTTTCCATCTTGGCTAGGGCTAGCCTCTATGGGTATGGAGGGGGAGGTCGGGAAGCTTTACTCTTAGATGCATCGACGGGAGGTGGTGTCATAATAGTCATGACGGGAGGGGCATCTGCTTTCTCCTCAATAATGATAGGCCCTTTAGTGGCCTCTTCTCTATCGCCGTCATCGACGGCTTCTTCAACGGTGACTTTCTCCTTATTTAGCACCGGGATCATGACGGGGTCAGTCTCCCGTCCTCCGCATGTGGTCACTGAAACCACGGCATTAGCTTAGGCTCTCGGGTTTGTCTCCGGTTGTGAGGGTAATCTCCCCTGATTCTTCAAAAGCTGCGACATTTGACCCCTCAGTTCACCAAGTGAAGAATTTATAGTCTTGAACTGGTTCGATGTGTCCTGGTTGAAGCGGATCTGACCATTCATGAAAGTCTCCAATGTGGCTTCAAGAATGGACTTGGGTGGATTTGGCGCATAATTCTGCTGAGGCGGCCGGTTGAACTAATAACCCGGCGGTAGGTAGGGCCCAGCTGGCCTAAATCCGCCCTGCTGATGGCTCTGCTGCTGCTGAGCTGGAGGTGGTGGTCTCTGAAATTGTGGAGGTTGTAGCCCTCCACTTGGGTTTCCATAGGAAAACCCCGGGTGATTTCTAGCAGCTGGATGCTGCCACTGATTCTGTCCCTCTCCTTGGACGTATTGTATGGTCTCAGATGTCTCAGCACCGTCGTAGTGTACCTCACTAGGGATATAGCCCTGATCTACATATTCTTCTGCAGGATGATACGATGTACTGGGTGAAGCAAGGATGGAGTCTAGACGCTGCTTAATGCGGGCCACTTGTTTGCACAAGGTCTCAATGTGAGAATCCAAGTGGCTAGTGACCTTGACCTCAGGAGTCCGGGTCACAACAATCCATTCATCGTTTCATTGCTGAGTGTTGGCCGACATGTGCTCCAATAAGTCTATATCCTCATCAGGAGACTTATCAAGTAGGGCGCCTTGCGCCGCAGCATCGATGATCATTTTGGTGCTAGGATGGAGCCGGTTGTAAAAGCTCTGCACCAAATTCCAAGGCTGGATCCCATGGTGAGGACATTGATGTTGGAGGTCCTTGAACCTCTCCCATGCCTCATAGAGTGACTCCTGTGGAAGTTTCTTGAAGTTAGAAATCGCTCAACGGATTTGCACTGTCTTTGAGGGCGGATAAAACTTATCCACAAATACAAGCGTAAGCTTCTCCCAGGTGGTGAAATGGTTGGGAGGGTGGGCTCAGAGCCAATATGACGCTTTATCCCTTAAAGTGAACGGAAAAGGCCGCAGCTTCACAGCCTCATCACTAACGTCCTTTGCCTTGATTTTATCACACTTCGCCAGGAAGGTGTCAATGTGATGGTTGGGATTTTCATGTGGATGCCCGTGGAAGGGATCCTGCTGCATCAGATTAATCAACCATGTTTTGAACTCGAAGCTCGCTGTCGCCAGTTGCGATCTAAGAATGGAGGAGTTGTTACCAAGCATTGGTTTCATATGGTCCCTGATGGACCCAGTGCGAGGAGGAGGAGGAGGATTGTTTTCTACCATCTGAGCGGAGGGAGATGAACTTCTACTAGAGGCTCTCAAAGCCCTCGCTGTCTTCTCAATCTCGGGATCGAATAATAATTCTCTGGTAGATCCCTTGTAGCGAGTGTTCATGCACCAACAACACTCAAATAAATACCGTCAGTAGCACCAAAATAAATAAAAAGAATAAAAATGATGGAAAGGTGAGAAATTATTAGAATGCTAGCAAACTTCAGAAAATATAGAAAATAAACTGGGGTAAACACTATTGACGTCCCCGGCAATGGAGCCAAAAACTTGACGCACCCGAAACCTACACCTAGGTTCCACCTGGTGGTGTCACGATCGCCAGGCGTGGTATGGCCCCTAAGCTTCAATTCTGGGCTCAATCTGCAAGCAGACGGTGTCTAGTTATAATATAAATGATATCGAATCCCACAGGGACGGTGATAGTGTCAATGGATTCTTAGTTTATTTCTAAGTCTCGAAGTGAGATAGCTATCGGGGTGAAATATTTGGTTGGGGTGTTGTTGTTGTAATACTCATAAAAGGGACTAGGGCGTTAGGGATCACCACTAGGATCGTTGGGGGTCGACGTTGGAATATGATCCTTGCATTACATTAGAGCTAGGGAATTAATCCCCAAATTCGTACCACTCTCGTGGGTTAGAATTGCGGGGTATTTCGGTGGCTCTCGTTGACGCAATGTCGGTAGCCGTCAACGTAGCGGTATAGTCTGTCGATGTATCCCCTCAAGACGTGAGCCGGGCATGGTCACGAGCCTTGGTTGGATCTATCGATTTCCCTATTTGAATCCCTAGGTACCCCTTAAGTACATCAATTCCCCAGACCGTGGGTATGATCTCAGTACGGGGTTATCTATAGATTCGGTAGGATCGACCGAAATACTCCCCTAAGTCTCCGATTCAATGTTGGGATCCAGATCTACATCTCCCCCAGGATCCTAGGGCTAACCCATCAACCCTAGAAAGATCTACTCACATATAGCGATAGTGACAGATAAAAACATCATTCTTAGAGACGAAAACATTATAGTAATCAAAAGGATAGGGATAAAAGACTTACAGTGAGAAATCGATAGAAATTGCAGTTTATAGATCCAGAAAAATTCCAAGTTTCCAAGCGCAAGAGGAATCAAGAACAAAGTAATAATATCCATAAGTTCGATCCAGAATTCCTTACAAAAATTAACCTAAAAAACTCTCTAAAATCGACCAGCTCCTGCTCCAAAACTGTTCAAAAAAAAATCCTCGAATGAGTCCCCCCAGTTCCGTCACACAGCTCCCAGCTTCAGTCGCCCGCAATAATGCAATCGACGGCTCAGGGACAGTGACAATAAATTGGGCTCTCAGGTTATTTCTAGATCTCAGAATGAGATAGCAGTCGTTGGAGGATTGTTTGTTTGATGTTGTTGTTGGTTCAATATAAAGAAGTTTGGACCTTAGGGATCACCGCTAGGACCATCAGAGGTCGATGTTAGAATAGGATTCTTACGTTGCGTTGGGTTAATATGGGTTGATCTCTGCTCATACCACTCTCGTGGGTTAGAGCTTCGGGGTATTTCAGTGGCTCTCATTGACACAATGGCGGTAGCCATCAATGTAGTGATATAGTTCGTTGGTGGATCCCCTCAATGCATGAGCCGGCATGATCATGAGCCTTGGTTGGATCCACTAACTCCCTAATTAAATCCCAAGGATGCTCCTTAAGCTAATCAATTCCACAAACCATTGGCATGATCTCAGTACGAGTTCTCCTAGAGTTTTGGATGGATCAACCAAAATACTCCCTTGTATTTCCAACTCAACCTAGAAATCCAGATCTACATCTCTTTCCTAGAGTCTTAGGGCTAACCCATAAGCCCTACAGAAGACTACTCACACATAGCAATTACAACGAACAAAAATGCACGTTTTGCCATAGAAAACATCGTAGCAATTAAAGCAAGAGAGAAATGAAGATATTACGTACCGAAACCGAGAAAGAGTGATAATCAATAGGAAATAAGCGAACTCCAACAGATTCCAAGGTGCAAGAAACAATAAAAATCTGATCTTTTGCTCAAACGGCTTAATCCAAAACCCTAAATCTAGATCTAGAAACAGCAAATTTCAAATCTCCTCTCTCAATTAATTAAAAACTAAACGCTCACTAAAAAGCTCACTAAAACATCAGGAAAAATCCCTTAAATACATAGAAGGTGGACCCTAGAAAAAATCCGAAAATCTGGAAGTTTGGGGCCCACACATCCCCGACCGAGTCGGCTGCTCGGTCGAGTAGGAACATGCTCGGTCGAGCAGTTACCTTAGCTGCTCCTAGCTTAAAAGAAGGGATCCAAGCTACTCGGTCGAGTAGCTCGCTTGCTCAGTCGAGCTGTCAGTAGGTCGGAACTTTACTTCCAAAGTGTCGCTCTGCCTACTCGGGTCGAGTAGGCTCTGCTCGGTCGAGTCGTCAGAGGATCTAATATTCTCCTCCAAAACGTCGTACTGCATGCTCGGGTCGAGTAGGTCCTGCTCGGTCGAGCAGGATGCTGATGGAAGGGAGCTCAAAGACTGGATCGACTCGGGCCGAGTCGTCACTCTGCTAGGTCGAGTAGGATGCTCATATTCTTCTCGTGTGTCAGCTCGACCGAGTAGCTTGTGCTACTCGGGTCGATTCGCCTGGGAAAACTGCATATGCTTGGGCTTTTGACTTCTTTCTCTTGCTAGCTTCTCCTCTTCTCCTCCCATATGCTTTGAATCTCAGTGGACTCCTGTAGAGCCTTGCCAACGGTATCACGGACGTGCTGGATGTGTCCATATCCCAAAATGGCTCCGAATCGCTCCAAATTTCCTGAAAATCCACAAAACTCTACAAAACTCGAATATAGCATTAGAAGTGCAGTATCATATGAAAATGCGGGATTTGGATGCGGATATGACAGGAAATGCAATGAAATGATGCTATAAAAAGAGAGAAAATATGGACACATTAAAATCCCCCAAGCTTATCTCTTACTCGTCCTCGAGGAAGACGAATACTAGGCATACCGGGAGAAAAAAAGAAAATAAAAGAAATAAGAGATGGAAAGGGGTGCTAAAATGTTCAATCAGATCTCAAACCGAAGCAGCATATCACGACACTTAGAATAATAAAACATATGCTAATAATATTTTCAAGTCTTACTAATCATATGGCTGGCATGCAATAAAGGCAAAAGTAGGGATCCTCTAAAATCATGCGGTCAACTCATATCAATTTCATGTAATCTATAGAGTCTACTATAAAAAGAGTTGGCAATGCACTTTTTAATCAATAGTTATAAGTGAAGCACAAAAGCGATCACACCAACATGCAATAGAGAATGGAAAGAGGTCATGCTATTCAAATATTCACTTCAAATCATGAAAAATCTCCAAAGGTAAAATATTTTGTAAAGTTTAAGCATTATCGAATCTCCCCATTGTGCACCATCTCCACTCTAATGTCATACTCACTCATATAATCAAGTGGTTCACCCCCCAAGCTTAGCTTGAGGCATCGCATCTAGGAATAGGATGTGGAATTTTTTTGTCTTTTCCTAAGTATTTGTAATAGCTTCTAATAAAGGAATAGGAAACAATTGTCTTTCCTTCTTTTCTTTTCTTTTTCTTTATATATATTTTTATTTTTTTCCTCTTTTTTTCTTTTTTTTCTTTAATTTTTTATTCTCTTTTTTATTTACTTTGGAAGTTATCTTTTTCTTTTGGGATTTTTGTGAAGTATGTGCGGTAGAAGTAGTTGTAGGGGGTGAAACCAAATGATAGGTAGAGAATCATAAAAATATGTGGGGAAGGAAGATAATATATCACTCGGTTCACTCATCAGATGTGCACAACGGTTCAATGGGATAATACTCTAACTAAACTCATAACTAGCATGGATATTTTTATTCATCGCAGCGAATAATGAAAGCATGCAGTATAAATCACAATAATATCAGGCATGCAAACAGAAGTGGATAAGATAACAAACAGGTGCTCCAAATATTCTAATGATGAATGAACCGAGGTGCATTATCCAACAAAGAACGTACCAGATACTATTTCATGCATTCAATTTCAATTCATATCAGGCATTAAATTAGAAACATCAGCAAGAGAATATGCAAGCATATAAATAGTAAGACTGAGACTACTCTAAATAGCATGTCAACAGATATTAGCATCGTGAGTAGGTACTGAGGGCTATGAGAGACATCATCATGCAGAACAATTCTAGCTAAAAGAGAGAAAGCAAAGAAAGTAAGAAAATGAAAACAAGCAAGCAAGCATGGTAAAAAGTGGAAAACGTGATGTTGAATGAGAAAAAAAATGGAAAAGTGGAAAATGGGTGGAAAATTGAAGTAAAAAGTTGCAAAATGAAAGAAAAATAAAAAATAAAGCGATAGCGCTCATTCCCCAAGCTAAACGCAGCAGTGTCCTCACTGTTGAGAACACGCTGGCATGCGAGAAATGATGCTAGGGTGGGTGGGTGGGTAAGGAGATAAAAAGTGACTGGAAAATAAAACTATGCAAACAAAAGAAAAAGTGATGTGATGCAAGGATTAAGTGATGATGCAAATGCATGGAATAATGCATGGCGGTTCCTTCCCCATGCTGTGTAAGACTAAGGCCCCGAAAAGACAGATGGGCACAAAATAGGATAAGGGAATGACATGAACAAAAAGTGGTGGAGGGACAACATCAAGCAGGGGCACCACCCTCTGTGGGTAGTGGTGGGTCCCCCTGCCGTGGATCAGAAACTACGACAGCGGGCTGTGGCTCGACAAGTGTGTCGATCGGGAGATCAGAGGTAGTGGTACCGAGCTCAGGTAAAAATGGGACAATGGTAGTCTCAACTAGTGTGGAAGTGTGTGTGTCAATGATTGAGGTGTCCACTATCGTGGCTACCAACTTAGGTGCAGAAGTGGCAGGCCCTGCAGAAGCCTGAGAGTGTGGGGACACTGAGTGGTGTGTCGGTCGAGACATGGGCTGGCCTGGGGGGAGGTGCATGAGCGATGATCACGGGAGGTGAGCCCCATGTCTATAGCAAGTCTATAATCGAAGCAAGGTCTGCCTCGACTCTCTGCTGATGGGTGGATGTCGAGTGGACGAAGTCGTTGAAATCCCACCAAAGGTGAGAAGTCAAGTCCTCCATCGCTGTCAGACGAGCATCATTGGTACGGGAGTCGAGGGGAGGACGGGAACTGTGAGACATGACTCTCGTAAAACGGCTCCATGGAGCAGATGCACGGTGCCTAGGCTGAAAGGTCGGAGGGGTGAACTCGAAGGGATCTCGACGGTGGAAGTATGAAGTGCAGTGTTGTCGAGATCTGGAGAAGTGGATGGGGCTATCATCGACATAGAAGTGCGGACAGAAGTCGAGATGCTCTTGGTGAGGACTACTGCTGTCGGTGTGGAAGTGGTGTCGGTCAGTGGTATATAGGACCCTAAGGAGATATGCAAAGAGGCTAGAAGGTCAATAAGCGGTGGAAGAGTGCTGGCTGGCTCCTGCTCCAGAAAGTGTAGAGCAATCGGCTCAGGAGCTGACGGGATGACCGTGCCCTCAGGTATGGGTACAGAGGAGACAGAGGCAGGGGCCTCGGGGCAGAGGGTGGTGACAGTCCATGTGGTCCCAACGGTGGTGGTGGTGGTGGTGACAGAGGTGGTGCCTCCTGGTGGTGGAGGGTATGCAGGCGGTGCTGGCTCAACGGCTACAATAGCAACCAGGTCAGGCTCCTTGTCCTCAGAAGAGCTGAGCACCCAGTCGTCGACGTCAGCATCGACGGGTGCTCCCGGGGGCTCGAGGACGTGGAGGGAGGGAAGTGGGAAGACCTTATTAATCATCCAGCTCTACTGGACGGGCACTACGGTGGTGAGGTGAGGGGCTGGAAGGACAAAAAGGGGTGTGTGATGGGTGCCTAAAAGATAGGTCCAGTGACGTGTCCCATATGGCCGGATGATGTGCATGTGCTCAAGCACAGCCAAAGTCAAGCGTGTGGGGCTGGGGGGTCACTAGGCCATCAGGAAGATCTATGCATAACATCCGTATGAAGATGGTGAAAAATCCAGTGCAGCAGATATCCGTGGTGAAGCGGGTGTGGGCGGTCTGAAGGAGACGGTAACACAGCCAGTGGGCTGCGTCGGATAGGAAGAAGGGGTGGAGGGAGCCGTCACGGTGGTAGCGCAGAGGTCGGGTCATTCCCATGAGATGGGAAAGCTCGGGTAGGGATATGGTCCCGACCTCTGGCCTGCAGAAAATGGTGGTGGCGAGGTGTCGATGTGCATAGCGAAGGCAAGGATGCACAATGCACGATGCCTTCGCCCGGCTCTAGCGGTAATGGTATAGACCAAAGATGCGATGCCAGAAAGCAGAGGCATCGAATGTGAATAGCTCGTAGTCAGGGGAGAAGGAAGCACTGGGGTCAGGGACGGGCGTGGATCTGGGCGTACGTGACCACGAAGTCGTGGTCAAGCAGCCTGAAGCTAATTCCATCGCCTGTCGGGGTGCAGGCAATGGAACTTAGTGCCTCTAGAGTGAGGCGAGTGTAGGTGGGGGCGTGGGCTGCAACGAGTCGGTCGAAATCGATTGTGCAGTAAAGCCAAAGACCCCCTGCAGGATTCCTAGGCATCGGAGGGTAGGGAGGAGTGGATGAACTGTGTGGGAACGATCCTTCGCTGCGACAGGGTGATGAAGCGGTCGTGGTGTGTATCGTCCCGAAAGGTGATGCCAAATGTCTGCACCCCAGGTGTCAGAGCGGCGGGAGGGGCAGATGGTGCGGTAGAGGGGATGGGGGCGGAAGTGGCAGGGATGTGTGGGTGATGCAGTGGGTGATCATGTGCAGGTAGTACGGCGAGTGGGAAGGTGGTGGTGTAGTCGAAAGAGTCGGACGTAGACGATGAATCGCCCACATACTCCTCCTCGGTGGTGGGTGTAGTGGCACGGTGAGTATGGCATGGGGGTCGAGAAGAGGAGGCGTCAGTGACATTCCTCTTCCCACGCCGTGTAGGTGTGGGCTGCCTTCCCCTAATGCGAGGCGGCATCGTGCTACAGGCACGCAGAGTGTGTCGTGCTAAAGATAAAGATATGGTAGAGTCTACCAACATGACGGTTGCGAAAAGAGCGATATGATCGAGCACGTGCATGTCTGCTAATCTGAGGTATCCCCGCGTCCTCCTATGTAGGGGAAATGTACTAATCAAAATTGGATCCCATAATGAGGGCACTGATACTGATGGTCCTTGAACCTTTTCCTGGCTTCATATAGCAACTACTGTAGCAGTTGCTTAAAATTGGAGATCACTCCTCTGATCCTCACCGTTTTTGACAGTGTGTAAAATTTGTCTACGAAAGCAAGCGCCAGTTGCTCCCAAGAAGTGAAGTGATTGGAAGGGTGGGTCCGCAACCAATATGAAGCCTTATCCCATAGAGTGAAGGGAAAAAGCCTTAGCTTTATCGCGTCTTCGCTCATGTCATAAGACTTGAAGGTAACACACTTTGCTAGAAAAATGTCGATATAATGGTTCGGGTTCTCGTGCAGGTTCCTATGGAAGGGATCCTGCTGCATCAGATTTATTAGCCCGGTATTTATTTCAAAGCTACTTACCGCCAGCTGCGGTCTCAGAATGGATGAATTGTTCCCAAAGCTCGTCTTCATATGGTCCCGGATGGACCCGGTGCGAGTCGGAGTATCGGTATTTTTTACCATCTGATCAGAGGGTGTCTGACTCGTATTCGAGGCTATGAGAATTCTTGCTGTCTTCTCGATGTCAGGATCAAATAGTAGCTCTTTGTTAGTTGTTCCGAAGCGAGTGTTCATGCACAAAACTACTCAGAGAATACCATGAGTAGCAAGATGATAATAATAAAAAAATAAAAATAAAAAGTGCGGAATGATATGAAATGGTAAGATTCGCTAGCAGATTCTTCAAAAAAATAAACTGAGATACACCGAAACTATCCCTGGCAACGGTGCCAAAGATTTGACGCACCCTAAACTTACACCTAAAATCCACCTAGCGGTGTCACAGTCGCCAGGCACAGTATTGATCCCTAGGTGTCGACTATGGGTTCTATCCGCAAGTGGACGGTGTCAAATTTAATATAAAAGGTTGTTGAATCCCACAGGGACAGTGACAGTGTATTGGGCTCTCAGGTTATTTCTAGATCTCAGAATGAGATAGCAGTCGATTGGGGAATTGTTTGTTTGATGTTGTTGTTGGTTCAATATAGAGAAGCTAGGGCCTTAGGGATTACCGCTAGGACTGTCGGAGGTCGATGTTAGAATAGGATTCTTATGTTTCATTGGGTTAATGGGGGTTGATCTCTCAGCTCATACCACTCTCGTGGGTTAGAGCTTCGGGGTACTTCGGTGGCTCTCACTGACGCAATGGCGGTAGCCATCAATGTAGTGATATAGTTCGTTGGTGGATCCCCTCAAGGCACGAGCCGGGCATGGTCACGAGCCTTGTTGGATCCAGTAACTCCCTAATTAAACTTCGAGGATGCTTCTTAAGCTAATCAGTTCCACAGACCGTGGACATGATCTCTGTACGAGTTCTCCTAGAGATTTGGATGGATCAACCAAAATACTCCCCTTGTTTTCCCAACTCAACCTAGAAATCTAGATCTACATTTCTTTCCTAGCGTCTTAGGGCTAATCCATAAGCCCTAGTGACGACGACTCACACATAGCAATTACAACGAATAAAAATGCACTTTTTGCCATAGAAAACATCATAGCAATTAAATCAAGAGAGAAATGAAGATCTTACGTATCGAAACCGAGAAAGAGTGATAATCAATAGGAAATAAGCGAACTCCAACAGATTCCAAGGTGCAAGAGACAATAAAAATCTGATCTTTTGCTCAAACGGCTTAACCCAAAACCCTAGATCTAGATCTAGATCTAGAAACAACAAATTTCAAATCTTCTCTCTCAATTAATTAAAAATAAAAACTCACTAAAAATCTCACTAAAACGTCAGGAAAAATCCCTTAAATACATAGAGGGTGGACCCCAGAAAAAATCTGAAAATCTGGAAGTTTAGGGCCCACACGTCACCGACCGAGTCGGTTGCTCGTCAAGTAGGCACCTGCTCGGTCGAGCAGGTACCTTAGCTGCTCCTAGCTGCTCCTTGCTTAAAAGAAGGGATCTGAGCTACTCGGTCGAGTAGTTCGTCTGCTTGGTTGAGCTGTTAGTAGGTCAGAACTCTCCTTCCAAAGTGTCGCTCTGCCCACTCGGGTCGAGTAAGCTTTGCTCGGTTGAGTCGTCAGAGGATCTAATATTCTTCTCCAAAACGTCGCTCTACCTGCTCGGGTCGAGTAGGTCCTGCTCGGTCGAGCAAGATGCTGATGGGATGGGGTTTGAAGACTGGATCGAATCGGGCCGAGTCGTCACTCTTCTCGGTCGAGTAGGATGCACATATTCTTCTCGTGTGTCAGCTCGACCGAGTAGCTTGTGCTACTTGGGTCGAGTCGCCTAGGAAAACTCCATATGCTTGGGCTTTTGACTCCTTTCTCTCGCTAGCTTCTCATCTTCTCCTCCCATATGCTTCCGAACCTCAGTGAACTCCTGTAGAGCCTCGCCAATAGTATCACGGACGTGTTGGATGTGTCCATATCCCAAAATGGCTCCGAATTGCTCCAAATCCCTGAAAATCCAGAAAAATCTATGAAGCTCGAATATGGTATTAGAAGTGCAGTATCATATGAAAATGCAGGATTTAGATGCAGATATGACATGAAATGCAATGAAATGATGCTATGAAAAGATATAAAATATGAACACATCAGAGATGAAACTTCCTTTTGGGAAGATCAAAACTCACCCTTGTGGGGTATCATCAACTCATTCATAATCTTTTGGAGAATGAAAGAGAAGAGTTTAAATTAAGATTATAACTTTAAAAACGTGAAAGTGAGAACTTTAAAATTCAACCAAAGTAACACAAAACGTGTTCCCTAACTACGTCATATCATGCACAAATAAAATTTAGCTACTCATGTTGAAAATAGAAGAGAATATAAACAAAGAAAACAAAATTTTATTTTTATGAAAAGAAACTTGAAAGAAAACAAAAGAGTTTGAAAGTTGATATCACCGATTTACACACTCCTTTCTTTGTAAATGAAACACCTTCTTCTTCCTCTAAAATCCCATGACAAACACTCACAATAGCCTCTCTATAACCAGAAATATATAGTAGAAAACTCTACAAAATATGATCATAATAGCTCAAGGAAAACACCTATTTATAGGCTTTACACTCTTCGTGGGGTTTAATGTCTTTAGCTCTTCATCTTCCCCTAATCAATGTCTAGATAACTCCATGAAACCCTTCAAATTCTGCCCCTTAAGCTGCTGATCATGAGAATAAGTTGAAGAGTCACAATCAGCTTCGAATTCTGATCAAAATCGAGTCCAAATTCATTAAAACCCATCAAGAAATGCATCAAATACACTTTAAAGAACATTGCGGGTCTGTCTTTTGAGCTTCGGGTTGGATCCGCACCTACATGCTGCTTCAAAATCCGCGCGTGCCTGGGAGCAATTCGGTCAGGTCGGGTCGGCTCAACCGCCTGACCCGCTTTTTTTGCGCACGCACTTTTGCTGGGAATGAGCGGAGCCCACTCATTTATTGGCGGGCTCAAATGCCCGCTCATTTTTGGCGGGCCGGCCCATTGGCCGGCCTGCTGGGATACTTTTTTTAATAAAAACACCCAACGCCAACGGGCCAGCCAAGCGGGCTTGGCTGGCCCGCTAGCCTTTTTTATTTTTTTTTACTTTTTTTATAAATTGTTTTGTTTATTTTTCTTTGAACTGTTGTGCTTCCGAAATTCGTAGAAAATTCTTACGAGCTCCAAAAAATCTGAATGAACAGCCGTTGGAATCGTGGGCTCGAGCTATAGTCTATAAAATATAAAAAAGCACAAATTAGTTCTCAAAAATTAATAGTTATGTAAACTATGAGAGTAAACTCTAATATTATATGATAGTCTAATTATAAGTATATTATAGCTTGTTTAGCACTTACGTATGCACAAATTGGGGTCAAATGAAGGGAAAATAAGGTAATATTATACTGAAATCAATCATATCATTTAATTAAAAGATCCATATCTTTCGTAAATTTAAAAAATAGCACAGTGCTTAGAAAATCCGCAAAAATGTCAGTTAGAACCGGGAGATCGCTATGTTCAACTTAAAAATAAGAGAAGACAAAATTAGGCAATGAAAACCATATCGTTTAATATAAAGATTCTTATTTTCCATAAAATATAGAAAATATCCTCGAGCTCAAAAAAATCCGCAAAAATATTCATCAGAATCGTGAGAGCGCAAAATTTAACAAAAAAAGAGAAGATAAAATTAGGAAAAAATATCATATCATTTAATAAAATGACTGATATTTTCTAGATAATACAGAAAATAGCCCAAAGCTCAGAAAAATCCTCAAAAATATCCGTGGGAGCCAGGAGATCGCCATCATCAACGAAAAATCTAAGAGGACAAAATTAGACAAAAAATCATAGCATTTAATAAAATGATTGTTATCTTCCAGAAAATACTGAAAATAGCCCCGAGGTCAAAAACTTCACAAAATTTCCGTTGGAACCGGAAAACCCACATCTTCAAGTGGAAAATAAGAGAAGAAAAACATAGGCTATAAAAATCATATCATTGAATAAAAAGATCCATATCTACAATAAAATGTAGAAAATAGCCTCAAGTGCAGAAAAATCTGCAAAAATTTTTGTTTGAACTGGGAGATTGCCCTCATCATTTGAAAAATAAGAGAAGACAAAATTAGGCTAAAATTCATATCATTAAATAAAAAGATCCAAATCTTACAGAAAATGTAGAAAATAGTCCCGAGCTGGGAAATATCGGCCAAAATGTTCGTTGGAACTGGGATATTGCCACTTCAACTTAAAAATAAGAGAAGACTAAATTAGGCTACAAAAATCATATAATGTAAAAAGATCCATATCTTCCAGAAAATGTAAAAAATTACCCCGAGCTTAGAAAAACCTGCAAAAATGTCCGTTGGAACTGGGAGATCGCAATCTTCAACTTGAAAATAAGAGGAGACAAAATTAGGCCAAAAAATCTATATCATTTAATAAAATGATCCATATCTTCCAACAATTTGGAAAATAGGCCAGAGCTCAGAAAAATCCGCAAAAATGTCCATTGGAATCGGGAGATCACAATCTTCAACTTGGAAAATAAGCGGTGACAGAATTAGGCCAAAATGTCATATCATTTAATAACAGGATCCATATCTTCTAAAAATGTGGAAAATAACTTGGAGCTCAGAAAAATCTGCAAAAATTTTCTTTGTGACCAAAAGAATGCCTTCTTCAACTAAAATATAAGAGAACACAAAATTTGGCCAAAAAATCATATCATTCAATATGAAGATCGTCATCTTCCACTGGAAAATAAGAGAAATCAAATTTATGTTATAAAAATCATATTATTCAATTAAAAGATCCATATCTTCCATAAAATGTAGAAAATAGTCAGGAGCTCAGAAAAATCCACAAAATGTCTGTTGGAACTCGGAGATCGTCATCTTCAACTTAAAAATAATAGAAGACAATCAAAATCATATCATTTAATAAAAAGATCCATATCTTCCATAAAGTTAAGAAAATAGCACCAAGCATAGAAAATTCGAAAAAATGTCCGTTGGAACTGGGAGATTGCCATTTACAACTGAAAAATAAGAGAAGACAAAATTAGGATTTGAACATCATATCATTTAATATAAAGATCCATATCTTACAAAAAAATGTAAAATATAGCGTCGAGCTCAGAAAAATCCGTAAAAATGTCCGTTGGAACCGGGAGATCGTCATCTTCAACTGAAAAAGGAAAGACAAAATTAGGCTAAAAAATCATATCATTTAATAAAAAGATTCATATCTTTCAGAAAATGTAGAAACTAGTCTGGAGCTCAGAGAAGTTCGCAAAATGTCCATTGGAACCGGGAGATCGTCATATTCAACTGAAAAATAAAAGAAGATAAAATTTGGCTATAAAATAATTTCATTTAATATAAAGATCTATATCTTACAGAAATGTAGAAAATAGCCCCTAGCTTAGAAAAATCCGCTAAAAAGTAAGTTGGAACCGGGAGATCGCCTTCTTCAACTAAAAAAAGAAGACAAAATTAGGCCAAAAAATCATATCATTTAATAAAAAATACATATCATTCAGAAAATAGACTCGAGCTCAAAAAAATCCGCTAAAAAGTCTGTTGGAACCGGGAGATGTCATCCTCAAATGAAAAATAAGTGATGACAAAATTAGGCTATAAAAATCATATCATATATAAAGATCCATATCTTACAGAAAAAGTAGAAAATAGCACATAGCTCAAAGAATCCACAAAAATGTCCGTTGGAACCAAGAGGTCGCCCTCTTCAACGAAAAAAATTAAAGAAGACCAAATTAGGCCAAAAAAATCATATCAACGATCTATATCTTCCAAAAAAAATGCAGAAAATAGCCACGAGCTCATAAAAATTCGCAAAAATTTTCGTTTGAGCCGGGAGATGCCATCTGAAACTGAAAAATAAGAGAAGATAAACTTAGATGATAAAAATCATATCATTTAATAAAAAGATCCATATCATCCATAAAATTTAGAAAATAGCACCGAGCTTAGAAAATTCCAAAAAAAATGTCTGTTAGAACCGAGAGATTGTCATCTTCAATAAAAAAAATAAGAGAAGACAAAATTAGAACCTAATAATCATATCATTTTATATATAGACCCATATCTTCCATAAAATTTAGAAAATAGTACCAACCTCAAATAATATGCAAAAATGTCTGTTGGAACCGGGAGATCGCCATGCTTAACTGAAAAAATAAGAGAAGGCAAAATTAAGCTATAAAAATCATAACATTTAATTTAAAAATCCACATCTTACAGAAAATGTAGAAAATAGCCTGGAGCTTATAAAAATCCGCAATAATGTCCATTGGAACCGGGAGATTGCTATCTTCAACGGGAAAAATAACCGAAGACACAATTATTCCAAAAATTATATCATTGAATAAAACAATCCATATCAACTAGTAACTGCAGAAAATAGCCCCAATCTCAAAATAATCGGTAAAATGTCGGTTGGACACCATCTTCAAATTAAAAATAAGAGAATACAAAATTAGGCCAAAGATGATATCATTTAATAAAACGATCCTTATCTTCTAGAAAATGCAGAAAATAGACCCGAGCTCATAGAAATCGGCAAAATGTCAATTGGAACCGGGAGATCGGAATTTTCCACTAAAAATAAGAGAAAACAAAATTAGGACAAAAATCGTAGAGTTTAATAATACTATTCATATCTTTCAGATAATGTTGGAAATAACTCGGAGCTCAGAAAAATCTGCAAAAATGTCCGATTGAACCGAAAGATCGTCATCTTCAACTGAAAAATATGATAAGTGAAACTTAGGTTATAAAAATCATATCATTTAATAAAAAGTCCATATCGGCTAGAAAATGTAGAAAAAATCCTCGAGCTCAGAAAAATCTGCAAAAATGTCTGTTAGAATGAGGAGATTGCCATATTCAATTGGAAAATAAGAGAAGAAAAAATTAGAGTATGAAAATCATATCATTTAAAATAAGGATACAAGTCTTCCAGAAAAAATAGATAATAGCACCGAACTCAAAAAATCGACAAAAATATCCGTTGGAACTAGGAGATTGCACTCTTTAACTTAAAAATAAAAGAAGACAAAATTAGGCCAAAATATCATATCATTTAATAAAACGAACCATATCTTCCAGAAAATTTAAAAAATAGCACGGTGCTCCGAAAATACACAGAAATGTCTTTTGGAACGGGAAAATCACCATCAACTGAAAACTAAGAAAAGACAAAAATAGGCCTAAAATCATATCATTTAATAAAAAGATCAATATCTACAACAATATCCAATGGAACCAGGAGATCTCCATAGACAAACGAAAAATAAGAGAAGACAAAATTAAGATTTAAAAATCATTTCATTTAATATAAAGATTCGTATCTCACAGAAAATGTGAAATATAGCGTCGATCCCAGGAAAATCTGCAAATATGTCCGTTGGAACCGGGAGAACGTCATCTTCAACTGAAAAAAGGAAATACAAAATTGGGCCAAAAAATCATATCATTTGTTAAAAAGAACCATATCATCTAGAAAATAGTCCGGAGCTCAGAGAAGTCCGCAAAATGTCAGTTAGAACCGAGAGATGATCATATTCAATTGAAAAATAAGCGAAGATAAAATTAGGCTATAAAAATCATATCATTTAATATAAAGATCCATATCTTACAGAAATTGTAGAAAATAGCCCCGAGCTTAGAAAAAACCGCAAAAAACTCTGTTGGACCTGGAGATCGCCTTCTTCAACCGAAAAAAGAAGATAACACAAAATTAGGTCAAAAAATCTTATCATTTAATAAAAATACATATCTTTCAGAAAATGTAGAAAATAGACTTGAGTTCATAAAAATCCGCAAAAAGTTCGTTGGAACCTGGAGATCTCCATCCCCAAATGAAAAAAGTGATGACAAAATTAGGTTATAAAAATCATATCATTTATATAGATCCATATCCTACAAAATGTAGAAAATAGCACGTAGCTCAAAAAACCTGCAAAAATGTCTGCTGGAACCAAGATATCGCCATCTTCAACAAAAAAAATTAGAGAAGCCACAATTAGGAAAAAACATCATATCAAACGATCCATATCTTCTAGAAAATGCAGATAATAGCTTCGAGCTCATAAAAATTCGCAAATTTCCATTTGAAGCGGGAGATGCCATTCAACGGAAAAATAAGAGACGATAAATTGAGACAATAAAAATCATATCATTTAATAAAAAGATACATATCTTCCATAAAATTTAGAAAATAGCACCGTGCACAGAAAAATCTTGGAAAAAGTCCATTGGAACCGAGAGATCGCCATTTTCAATAGAAAAATAAGAGAAGACAAAATTAGAACCTAAAAATCATATCATTTAATATATATAGACTCATATCTTCCATAAAATGTAGAGAACATCATCAAGCTCAAACCATCCGCAAAAATATCCATTGGAACCGGGATATCACCATGTTATACTTAAAAAATAAGAGGAGACAAAATTAAGCTATAAAAACATATCATTTAATATAAAGATCTATATCTTATAGAAAATGTAGAAAATAGCCCGGAGCTCATAAAAATCCGAAAAAAAATCCATATCTTAAGAAAATGTAGAAAATTACCTGGAGGTCATAAAAATCCAAATAAATATTCGTTCGAACAAGGAGAACGCTATCTTCAACGAAAAAAATAAGAGAAGACAAAATTAAAGCAAAAAATAATATCAGTTAATAAAACAATCCATATCTTTTAGAAAATAGCTACAATCTTAGAAAAATAGGCAAAATGTTAGTTGGAACAGTTAGGTCGCCATTTTCAACTTAAAAATAAGAGAAGACAAAATTAGGCCAAAGATGATATCATTTAATAAAAAGATCCATATCTTCCAGAAAAATACAGAAAATAGCTCTAAGCTCAGACAAATCGGTAAAATATCAGTTGGAACCGGGAGATCGGATTTTTCAACTTAAAAAATAGGCAAAAACAAAATTAGGTCAAAAAACATAACATTTAATAAAACGATCGATATCTTCCAGAAAATACAGAAAATAGCAACGAGTTTAGATAAATCCGCAAAAATTTCCGTTGCAACTGGGAGACCGCCATCTTCAAGTGAAAAATAAGAGAAGATAAACGTAGGCCATAAAAATCATATCCGTTAAAAATATCCATATCGATGATATAACGCAAAAAATATCGTCGAGGTCAGAAAAATTTGTAAAAAGTTCCTTTGGAACTAGGAGCTCGCCATTTTTAATTGAAAAATATGAGAATACAAAATTAGGATAGAAAAATCTTATCATTTAATAAAAGATCTATATCTTACAGAAAATATATTAACTAGTGTTGAGCTCAGAAATATCAGTAAAAATGTCTTGGGAACCAGGAAATTGCCATCTTCAGCTGAAAAATAAGAGAAGACAAAATTAGGCTTTAAAATCATATATTTAATAATAAGATCGGTATCCTTTAGAAAATGTAAAAATACACGCGACCTTTGAAAAATATGTGAAAATATCCGTTGGAACTGGGAGGTCACCATCTTCAACTGAAAAATAAGAGGAGACAAAATTAGGCAATAAAAATAATATATTTCAATACGAAAGATCCAAATCATCCAGAAAATACTGAAAATAGTTACGAGCTTAGGAAAAATACGCAAAACTGTCCATTGGAACCGGGAGATTGCCATCTTCAACAAATAAATAAGAGAATGGAAAATTAGGCCAAAAGGCTTATCATTTAATAAAAGGATCAATATCTTTCAGAAAATTTAGGAAATTGCATCGAGCTCAAAAAATCAGCAAAAATTTCCATTAGAAATGGGAGATCGTCGTCTTCAACTAAAAAAATCATAGAAGAGAAACTTAAGTTATAAAAATCATATCATTTAATAAAACATACATATCTTCCAAAAATGTAGAAAATAATCCCGAGCTCGGAAAAATCGGGAACATCTGATGGAACCGGGAGATCGCCACGTACAACTAAAAAATAAGAGAAAAATTAGGATTTAAAAATCATATCATTTAATATAAAGATCCATATCTTAAGGAAAATGTAAAATATAGCACCGAGCTTAGAAAATCCGCAAAAATGTCTATTAGAATTGGGAGATCGTCAACTTCAACTGAAAAAAGGAAAGACAAAATTAGACCAAAAAATCATATCATTTAATAAAAAGATCCGTATCTTTCAGAAAAATATTGAAAATAGTCTGGAGCTCAAAGAAGTCCACCAAATGTCCGTTGGAACCAGTTAATCGTCACATTCAACTTAAAAATAAGAGAAGATAAAATTAGGCTACAAAAATCATTTCATTAATATTAAGATCCATATCTTACTGAAAGAGCTTAGAAAAAACCGCAAATAAGTCAGTTGGATCCGGGAGATCACCTTCTTCAACCGAAAAAAAGAGAAAAAAAATTAAGCCAAAAAATCATTTCAGTTAATAAAAATACATATATTTCAAAAAATGTAGAAAATAGAATCTAGCTTAGAAAAATCCGCAAAACAGTTCGTTGAAACCTAGAGATCGACATCCTCAAACGAAAAATAAGTGATGACAAAATTAGGTTATAAAAATCATATCATTTATAAAGATCCATAAACTACAGAAAATGTAGAAAATTACACATAGCTCAAAAAAATCCGCAAAAGTGTCCGTTCAAACATAAAGATTGCCATCTTCAACGAAAAATAAGAGACGACAAAATTAGGCAAAAAATCATATCGAACGATCCATATTCCAGAAAATGTAGGAAATAGCCCGAGCTCATAAAATTCGCAAAAATTTCCGTTTGAACTGGGAAACACCATCTTCAATTGAAAAATAAAAGAAGATAAACTGAGACGATAAAAATCATATCATTTAATAAAAAGATCCATTTCTTCCATAAAATTTAGAAATAAACACTGAGTACAGAAAAATCTGAAAACATGTCTGTTGGAACCGAGAGATCGCCATTTTCAATCGAAAAAAGGGAAGACGAAAATTAGAACCTAAAATAATATCATTTAATATATAGACCCATATCTCCAATAAAATGTAGAAAATAGCACCAAGCTCAGAAAAATCCACAAAAATGTCCATTGGAACCGAGAGATTGCCAAGTTATACAGAAGACAAAATTATGCTATAAAAATCATGTCATTTAATATATAGATCCATATCATACAGAAAATGTAGAAAATGGCCCGGAGCTCATAAAAATCGGCAAAAATTGTCCCTTGGAACCAGGAGATCGATATCTTCAACGAAAAAATAAGAGAGGACAAAATTAAACCAAATAATAATATCATTTAGTAAAACGATCCATATCTTCCAGATAATGCAGAAAAAAGCACCGATCTCAACAATATCGGCAAAATGTCAGCTGGAACAGTGAGGTCGACATCTTTAACTTAAAAATAAGAGAAGGCAAAATTAGGACAAAGATGATATCATTTAATAAAAAGATCCATATCTTCCAGAAAATGTAGAAAATATCCACGTGCTAAAAATCGATAAAATGTCAGTTGGAACCGAGAGATCGGAATTTTCAACTTAAAAAATAAGAGAAAATAAAAATAGGCCAAAAAATCATATCATTTAATAAAACTATTCATATCTTCTAGATAATGTAGAAAATAGGTCGGAGCTCAGAAAAATCTGCAAAAATGTCCGATGGAACCGGGAGATCGTCATCTTCAACTGAAAAATTAGATAATCGAAACTTAGGTTATAAAAACTATATCATTTAATAAAAAGCTCCATATCATCCAGAAAATGTAGAAAATATATTTGAGCTCAGAAAAATCTGCAAAAATGACTATTGGATTGAGGAGATCGCCAACTTCAGTAGAAAGATAAGAGAAGACAAAATTATGGTAAGAAAATCATTTCATTTAATATAAAGATACATGTCTTCCAAAAATGTAGAAAATAGCACCGAACTAAGAAAAATCCACAAAAATATCCATTGGAACTGGGGGATCGCACTCCTCAACTTAAAAATAAGAGAAGACTAAATTAGGCCAAAAAATCATATCATTTAATAAAACGATCCATATCTTCCAAAAAACTTAGAAAATAACCTAGAACTCAGAAAATCCGGAAAAAGTCTGTTGGAACCGGGAGATTGACATCAACTAAAAACTAAGAAAAGACAACATTAGGCCAAAATATCATATCATTTAATAAAATGATCCATTTCTTCCAGAAAATGTAGAAAAATTGCTTGGAGCTCAGAAAAATCCGCCAAAATGTCCCTTGGAACTGGGGATCGACATATTCAACTTAAAAACAAGAGAAGACAAAATTAGGCTAAAAATCATATCGTTTAATAAAAAGAAACATATCTTCCAGAAAATGTAGAAATAGCCCCAAACTCCGTAAAAATATCCGTTGGAAACTAGAAATTGCCATCTGCAACAAGAAAATAAGAAAAGACAAAATTAGGCCAAAATATCATATCATTTAATAAAACAATCAATATCTTCCAAAAATTTGGAAACTAGTCCGGAGCTCAGAAATATTTGCCAAAATGTCCGTTGGAACCAGATGATCGCCATCTTCAATTGGAATATAAGAGACGACAAAATTAGGCCAAAAATCATATCATTTAATGAAAAGATTGTCATCTTTAACTGGAAAATAAGAGAGACAAATTTAGGACAGAAAAATCATATCAATTAATAAAAAGATCCATATCCTTCATAAAATGTATAAAATAACACCAAGCTCAGAAAATGATATATAAAAATCTTTACAGTTGAATGTGGCGATATCTCGGTTATAACAGACATATTTATTGATGAAGATGGGTATTTCCTCGTTTCGAATTTTGTCTTCTCTTATCTTTCAGCTGAAGATGGCGATTTTCCGGTTCCAACTGACATTTTTTGGCCAAATTTTATCTTCTTTGATATCATTTAATAAAACGATCCATTGTTCTAGAGAATATGGAAATTATTCCGGAGATCGAAAATATCCGCAAAAATGTCTGTTCGAACATGGAGATCGGCACTTCAACAGAAAATTAAGAGAAGATAAAATTAGGCCCAAAAAATCAAATCATTTAATAAAACGTTCCATACTTCTAGAAAATGTGGAACATAGCCCAAAACTCAGAAAAATCTGCAAAAATTTACTTTTGGTCCAAGAGAATGCCATCTTCAACTAAAATATATGAGAAGACCAAATTAGGGCAAAAAATCAAATCAGTCAATGTAAAGATCGCCATCTTGAATTGGACAATAAGAGAAGACAATCTTTGGTTATAAAAATCATATCATTTAATAAAAAGATCCATATATTTAATAAAATGCAGAAATTAGCCATGAGCTCAGAAAAATCAGCAAAAATGTCCGTTGGAACCAGGAGATCGCTATTTTCAACTTAAAAATAATAAAAGACAAACTTAAGCAATAAAGATCATATCATTTAATAAAAAGATCCATATCTTCAACAAAATAAAGAAAATAGCACCGAGCTCGGAAAATCTGAAAAAATGTCCGTTGGAACCGGGAGATCGCTGTATTCAACAGAAAAAAAAGAGAAGACCAAATTTGGCAATAAAAATTATATCATTTACTATAAAGATTCTTATTTTCCATAAAATGTAGAAAATATCCCTGAGCTCAGAAAAATCCGTAAAAATATCTGTCGGAACCGGCGATTGCTAAATTTAACAAAAATAAAAAATTCAGCCAAACAAATCATATCATTTTATAAAACTGTCGATATTTCCATATATTATAGAAAATAGCATAGAACTCAGAAAAATCCGCAAAAATATCTATTGAAACCGGGAGATCGCCATCATCAACAAAAAATATATGATATAATAAAATTAGGTCAACAATCATATTATTTTATTAAAAAATTGATATCTTTCAGAAAATACAGAAGATAGTCTCTAGGTCAGAAAATATTAGCAAAAATGACCGTTGGAACTGGAAGACCGCCATCTTCAAGTGAAAAAAAGAGAAGACAAAATTAAGCTATAAAAATCATATCATTTAATAAAAGGATACATATCTTCTAGAAAATGTCAAAAATAACGCAAATCTCAGAAAAATCTGTAACAATGTCCATTGGAACAGAAATAAAGACATATTCAACTGAAAAATATGAGTAGACAAAATTAAGCCAAAAATCATATTTTTTAAAAAAGAAGTAGAAATAGGCCCGAGGTCGAAAAAATCCACAAAAATTTTCATTGGTACAGGGAGATCGCCATCTTCAGCTGAAAATAAGAGAAGAAAAAATTAGGCTATAAAAGTCATACCATTTTAACAAAAAGGTACATATCCTATAGAAAATTTAAAAATACAATCGATCTTAGAAAAATCTGTAAAATGTCTGTGGAACCGGGCAGTCGCCATCTTCAACTAAAAAATAAGAGGAGACAAAATTAGGCTATAAAAATAATATATTTCAATACAAAAGATCCATATCTTCCAAAATGGAGAAAATAGTCCCAAACTCAGGGAAAATACACAAAAATGTCCGTTGGAACCGGCAGATCACCATCTTCATTTGAAAAATAAGAGAAAAGAAAATTTGGCCAAAATCTTATCAATTAATAAAAAGATCAATATCTTTCAGAAAATTTAGGAAATAGCCCTGACCTCAAAAAAAATCAACAAAAATATCCGTTGGAACAGGGAGATCTTCAACTGAAAAATAAGAGAAGAGAAAATTAGGTTATAAAAATTATATCATTTAAAAACATCCATATCTTCCAGAAAATGTTGAAAGTATCCCCGAGCTCAGAGTAATCTGCAAAAATATCAGATGGAACTGGGAGATCGCCATATACAACTGAAAAATAAGAGAAGACGAAATTAGGATTTAAAAGTTATATCATTTAATATAAAGATCCAAATCTTACAGAAAATGTAAAAAATAGCGCCAAGCTCAGAAAAATCTGCAAAAAAGTCCATTGGAAATGGGAGATCGTCATCTTCAATTTAAAAATGAAAGACAAAATTAGCCTACAAAAATCATATAATGTAATTAAAAATCCATATCTTCAAGAAAATGTAGAAAATAGCCCCGAGCTCAGACAAATCCACAAAAATGTCCGTTGGAACTGGGAGATCGCCAAATTCAATTGGAAAAATAAGAGAAGACAAAATTAGGCCAAAATACATATCATTTAATAAAACGATGCATGTCTTCCAAAAATGTGGAACATATGACAGAGCTCGGAAAAATCTGCAAAATTTTCCATTGAAACCGAGATATTGACATCTTCAACTGGAAGATAAGAGAAGACAAATTTAGGCTAGAAAAATCATGTCATTTAATAAAATGATCCGTATCTACCATAAAATGTAGAAAATAGCACCAAGCACAAAAAATGATATCTAAAAATCTTTTTTGTTGAAGATGGCGATCTCCCGGTTACAATGGACATTTTTGATGAAGATGGTGATTTCCTGGTTCCGATTTTTGTCTTCTCTTATATTTATGTTGAAGATGGTGATTTTCCAGTTCCACCAAACATTTTTTGGCCCAATTTTGTCTTCTCTGATATCATTTAATAAAACGATCCACATCTTCCAAGAAAATGTGGAACCCGATGCTCTGAAATATCCACAAAAAAATGCGTTGGAACAGGGAGATCGTCAACTTTAACTGGAAAATAAGAGAATACAAAATTAGGCCAAAAAATATATCATTTAATAAAATGATCCATATCTTCTAGAAAATGTCGATAATAACCCGGCGCTCAGAAAACACGCAAAAATGTCCTTTGGGACCAAGAGAATGCCATCTTCAACTAAGATATAAGAGAAGAGAAAATTAAGCCAAAAAATCATATAATTCAATGTTAAGATTGCCTTCTTCAAATGGAAATTAAGAGAAGACAAACTTTGGTTATAAAACCATAACATTTATTAAAAGATCCATATATTTAATAAAATGGAGAAAAAAAGCCATGAGCTCAGAAAAAATCTGCGAAAATGTCTGTTGGAACCAGGAGATCGCCATGCTCAACTTAAAAATAATAGAAGACAAACTTAAGCAATAAAAATCACATCATTTAATAAAAAGATCCATATCTTCCATAAAATAAAGAAAATAGCAACGAGCTCAGAAAATCCGAAAAATGTTCGTCGGAACCGGGAGATCGCTATGTTCAACTGAAAAATAAGAGAAAACAAAATTTGGCAATAAAAATTATATCATTTAATATAAATATTCTTATTTTCCATAAAATGTAGAAAATATCGTCGAGGCCAGAAAAATCTGCAAAAATACTTGTCGAAACCAGGAGATCGTTAAATTTAATAAAAAAAACAAAATTCGGCCAAAAATCATATCATTTAATAAAACGGTCGATATTTTCCAGATATTACATAAAATAGCCCAGAGGTCAGAAAAATCCACAAAAATATCTGTTGGAACTAGGAGATCGCCATCATCAACGAAAAAATATATAATAAGATAAAATTAGGTCAAAATCTTATTATTTAATAAAACGATTGATATCTTTCAGAAAATACAGAAGATGGTCTCGAGGTCAGAAAAATTCGCAAAAAATGTCCATTGGAACTGGAAGACCGCCATCTTCAAGTGAAAAATAAGAGAAGAAAAAATTAGGCTAGAAAAATCATATCATTTAATAAAAGATCCATATCTTCTAGAAAATATCGAAAATAATGCCAATCTAAGAAAAATCTGCAAAAATGTCCGTTGGAATAGAAAGATCGCCGTATTCAACTGAAAAACATGAGTAGACAAAATTTAGCCCAATAATCTTATCATTTAATAAAAAGATGTAGAAATAGGCACAATGTCAGAAAAATCTGCAAAAATATCCGTTGATACGGGGAGATCGCCATCTTCAAGTGAAAATAAGAGAAGACAAAATTAGGCTATAAAATTATATCATTTAACAAAAAGATACATTTCCTACAGAAAATTTAAAAATACACTCGATCTTAGAAAAATCTGTAAAAATGTCTGTCGGAACTGGGAGGTCGCCATCTTCAACTAAAAAATACGAGGAGACAAAATTAGGCTATAAAAATAATATATTTCAAAAAAGATCTATATGTTCCAAAAATGGAGAAAATAGTCCCGAGCTCAGGAAAAATACGAAAAAATGGCTGTTGGAACTGGGACATCGCCATCTTTAACTGAAAAAAAATAAAAGAACAGAAAATTAGGCCAAATCCTATGGTTTAATAAAAAGATCAATATCTTTCCGAAAATTTAGGAAATAGCACCGAGCTCAGAAAAATCAACAAAATTATCCGTTGGAACTGGGAGATCGCCATCTTCAACTTAAAAATAAGAGAAGAGAAACTTAGGTTATAAAAATATATCATTTAATAAAACATCCATATCTTCTACAAAATAAAGAAAATATCCCCAAGCTCAGAAAAACCTGCAAAAATATTCGATGGAACCGGGAGATCGCCATCTTCAACTGAAAAATAAGAGAAGACAAAATTTAGATTCAAAAGTCATATCATTTAATATAAAGATCCAAATCTTACAGAAAATGTAAAAATTAGCGCAGAGCTCAGAAAAATCCGCAAAAAGTCTGTTGGAACCAGGAGATCTTCAACTTCAATTGAAAAAAATGAAAGACAAAATTAGGCCCAAAATCATATCGTTTAATAAAAAGATCCATATCATCCAGAAAATGTAGAACATAGAAGTCCGCAAAATGTCCATTGGAAACAGGAGATCGTCCTATTCAACGGAAAATAAGAGTAGATAAAATTAAGCTATAAAAATCATATCATTTAATATAAAGATCCATATCTTACCGAAAATGTAGAAAATAGCCCCGAGCTTAGAAAAATCCGCAAAAAAGTCCATTGGAACTGGGAGACATTCTTCAACCGAAAAAAGAAGAGAAGACAAAATTAGGCCAAAAATCATATCATTTAGTATAGATACATATATTTTAAAAATGTAGTAAATAAGATAAGACAATCTTAGGTTCTAAAATCATATACTAAATATCTATTAAATCATATACTAAAATGATATGATTTTAGGTTCTAATATTGTCTTATCATATACTAAATGACTAGAGCTAAGAAAAATTTGC
Source organism: Scilla litardierei (assembly GCA_030789695.1). Lineage (NCBI taxonomy): Eukaryota > Viridiplantae > Streptophyta > Magnoliopsida > Asparagales > Asparagaceae > Scilla > Scilla litardierei. Next base: position 29,919 of record JAULAV010009335.1, read on the forward strand.
AA